>JACXGJ010005334.1:0-39660 GCA_016801105.1 Esox niger
CCCATTGTGGTGTACAGCTTTGTCATGGTTACCAAATTCTAAACATTGCCAAGCACCTGACAAAGAGGGGCTCAGGGTGAGTGTATGAAATAGTGAAAACAGACTGAATTTCACATTCAATATCCATGTATCTTCACAGTCTTGCAAAAATTGTCATGAGTGTTAAGCTGGAGTCAGTCTGACTTTTTACCTCGATGCACCCACATACTGTACATCTGAGGCATGAATGACCATCTAATTATCACCAGCACAAGCTAGTTATCCTCATTGTTCCATGCACATTTAAGGCTGGTGAAAGTTGTTGACAACCCCTGGTTCAGACCTTTCCAGTTAACCAACTGCAAGGCTTCATTTTCTGAAGCTTAATGAACCATTACCTTCACAGAGTAATGCTGCCCCCTGTTGATTGTTTTATGTATTGCTGGGTTCATTTGAAACCACAATATATGTCATTGCGGTGTTAAAATCCATCCCTGTAAAATACATTTAAAAACACTTGTCACAAACATAACAAATAATAGATGTTTAATGTATCTTTAATTTGATTAAAAACACAAATAACTGTTCTTTGTAGATTTTTATGTTCCCCTTACTGCACCCATAATGCTGTCTAAACAACACGTAGAGGGCAGCATGTACGTCAACGGTTTTGTCTGCATCATTACAGGTTATTTAAACTACACCACATCACCAGATTGACAGATCAGAGTGGTATAATCTGCAAACTTAAGTAAAACAAAAAACAGTATTTTTTTATGGCTAATTATATTTACATGCTGTTTATGAGGCCTGTGTTGCTAGGGTTGTCCACAGACCTGTTGTGATGGGGAGGCTAGATTGGATAGTTATAATTTAGGTAAATAACAGGCTTTTATTGAATATTTCTTGCCCCAAAAAGGACTGTTCAATCCACGACTGTGCCAAGGCGGTGTAGCCCCTGGCACGAGAGATCGGTAGTATTGAATTGTTCTCCAGTTGCTGCCGTCTACATCCCGCCAAAAACAAATAACAGCCTCCTTGTTAACCGATTTCTAAGAAATTGGATTTAGAAGTTGTTTGCTTTTAATATAATTGACAAGTGTAATGCATTCCGGATTACATATTTCACAGAGAAGGGAAACTTTTCTTGGAACTAGCAGACATGGGGGCTGGTAGTTATATTGCAGAGACACCAGATGTAGCCTTGAGAGAACAATGCTAGAGCATATAGGCTAATAGTTGCGTAGAGTAGACCATGGCTAATAGAGTAGCCTATTAAATAAGCTAAAGGAAATAGGAAAGGAAATGTTTGTTCTTGTTTGCATAGGGATTTTTAAAATAAATACCTGTAATGCTATTCTGCACTTTATATTTCTTTAACAGAATATTTTTTGAATGAAATTACAGGGCAGCCTAAGCCACTGCTGACAATGACAAATGGATCAATAAAAGTAACCTTGTCTGAAACCATCTAATCTAAGGCTACTAAAATGGAAGACACATATCGTATAATAAAACATCCATCTAACATGGAAGAGGAAATTATTGCCCAACAGCAAACTCTCAAGTGGCGCTAACCGAATAAAAAGGAGGGAATCTGCGCACTCAGCAGGGATATAGACGATGCTCTCCAATGGTACCAAAGTTATATTGTTCACTCAAGCTAAGAATTGTTATATCAACAACAACAACAAAATGAGTATTTTCATCATTCTATCTTGCTAATTTCTCTTAGATTACATTCCAGAAAGTTTGGACACGCCACCTATAGACTGGTGGTATACTGGTATGGAGAATGTGCACCATCAGGATGCCGTTCCTGTCCGTACCGGCTTACAGTTGCCCCTGGTGCATAGCGAAGCTGTGAGTTTTGACAGGACTGCATTGTGACCATTCAGGTGAATACAAACAAGCATGTCTGCCGTTGAGGCCAGTACAATACACAGTTCCTGTGGTTCCTCATAAAAGACAAACAGACAGAAAGAATTGTACACACCACAACCCACCCACCATGTGTCATCATCTCCATTCCAGTAATCAGCTCTCTCATCTTTCTCTCCAGTTGAAGATAGAGTGACATTTGTTTTGAGATTGAATATTGTATTTCTCTGTCTCTTACCTTCCTCTTCTCACTCCACTGCTCCATTCCCATCTGGTTTTAACAAGTCTGTTTGTCTTGATTTTGTCCACACTTTGATTGTGCCCGCATTTGTTGACAGACATAGATAATCAAAAGATGCATTGTGAACTGATCGTGATGAGATCTTCCTGTCCAACTCTGTAGTCAACAATGCATATAGACAATATCCTTGTGGTGTAAACGATTCCTGACACGACAATGGCATACATATGGTAAATGTCACAGCGGCTGTCGGCCTAGGCTCCCACAATCGCTGAAAACAATAGACTACTTCCATCTCCTTCTGAAAATATAGTTTCATCAGTACCCACTGGAACAGTGGTCATTTGCCAGAGACTAAGCAAAATTAGATTGATTTACAGTTATGTGAAAAAGTAAGTACACCCCAATATTTGGACATTTCAATGTGTAATGTTCACTCCAACACTACTGAAAGACGAAGGTAACTTGATTTAACAAATGACACTGAAATATTATTCTTTGCAATAATTTATTAATCAGAAATCATCAGAAATGCAATTTCATAGTGCAGAAAAAATAAATAGCCTACATCCCTAGCTTCAGTAGCGGGAGTCACTTTCACTGGATTAAATAATGTAGTCGTTTTTTAACTGTCTATCAGCTTTGATTGAATGACTGGGAGGATTTTTGACCACTGTTCTATACAATGCTTCAGTTGTATTGTGTTCAAGGGCTTTCATGTCCCCCAAAAGCATTCTGATAGGATTGAGATCAGTAAATAAGAACATGTGCTTAGCATGCTTACCTACTGAAATAACAGTCATTTTATAAAGATTTTGCATTGGATATCCTACAAGATTTTCTCTTAAAATCTTAGCGTTTTCAGACAAATCGCTAGCAATAAAGTGATAATGCATAATTCAAAAGAATGCAGGCATAAACATGCCAAACCAATTTGGATTAAGCCTTTCTAGCATATTTGTAGTCAGCATGTAACTGTGTGCATTAGGGTAATTTTTATTTAAACTTTGTATTAGTAGTATTTTGTACACAAATCCAAATGATCAGTGGTTCTATGTAGTGAATGTATTAAAAAGAGTACAAAAAACATTCCAAAAAATCCCTAAATATTTGTGGACTTCTAAAGTGTCAGAATAATATTATACCTAGTCATAAATCTCTGGATAACAACTAGGTAATGATTACAGATAATAACTATTGATTATAAAAGTATACCTTTTCTGTCCATCTATATATTTGTGTGATAAGGGGAGTGTCCAAGGGTTTTGTATAATTGTAATTCCATGAGGGACCAGGGAATTTGCTCATAATGCATGCTGATAGAAGAAACGTTCAAACCATGTGTGGATGCTACAAACCTCAATATTACCTCAGATTGTAGTGGGAGGATGTGGATGTGATTAGCCAAAACATGATAATACACTGTGTAAACACAGCTCCTTTCTCTCTCACAAACCAGAGGGAGACATCAGTAGTCTTCAAAGAGGCCGGAGGTCCAGATCAGATCCATTGAAGGTTCACCTAAATCAATGTACTGACCTGACAAGTGCGAAATAGTAGATAGGTTTGATAAGTGGCAACATTTCGGTAGTGTTTATATAGCCATACAGCAACCCATTTGTTTTTCTTCCGGGAATAAGAACTTGTAGGTTTTAAGGGTTTGTTTTGATTTATACTATCCTATGTATGAATAATTTGGATGCAATGCCCACTCATTACCTAAGGCTACTTGGCTGGTGTGTGTTTCAAATTTGTTGTAAAATATATGTTTCAAAATTACATTTAATTATTGGAATTACTTTTATTAGTTGGTGAATTATTCCTCCTCTTTGCTAATAATATGCTGCTCACAATGTTCCGCCAGAGTGCGAAAATATTGTTGTGGGGGGAAAGTAAAATGATAACCAACATTTCTGACATGTGGTATAGATACAAATGCAGATGTGGATTTTAAATATGTTGGTCTTAATTTTCTCTGTTAGCTAGAAAAGGGTCAACCTGATCTTTATCTTCTGCTTGTGTATATATTATCTTTCTATGTGATTCTCATTTATGGGCCTGTTCACACTGTGTAAGGTTAGTATAGCTGGGATATTGGTTTAAGGGTTAGTTACTGTGGTGCAATGCAGCAACGCCCAGAAGATTGTTATGTGGTATGGACAATATTTTGATGGCTGAACAACATGCAATCTTTTCCTGTCATTTTTGCACAAAATATAACTTGTAGCTATTTAATTAACCTGTCTCTGACCAGTTTTTCAAATTCGCCCCTGTTCTGTTTATTTCTGAATGCCTGGAATTATATAAAACATCTCCTCAGATAAGTGTAAATTATGAAAATTGCAATGATCTGCAGTGTCACTGCTTTCAATGAAACATTTCATTTTATATTTAAAATAATCACAGAGTACTGATTTTTTAACAGCTGAGGATTGACCCTTAATACTTATTTGAAAAGGTTTTTTGACAATTTTCTGGTTATGCTGTTATGCATTTCAAATTAAATAGTTTTTCTTATTTTTTAAGTTCCAGTAGGTGAATGGATAACACTTTATTTGGAAGCTCTACTTCTTATTTGCAGACAATCAATAACATTTAAATGAAATACCTACTAACACTAACCCTAACTTTAAACCTAAATCTACTCCTAACACTAACCCTTTCCCTAAATATACCTTGACAGTTATTCTGAACCTAACTCTAACCTTGATCTTTTCAAACAATTACTTTTAATAAACTACCATCAAATTACTAACACTAACAATCATTCATTTGTTTTTGGATAGTTTGTTGAAAGGCATATCTGTAGATACAGATGGTCATCTTGACTATAACAAATAGTGTTACCAGTGAATGTAAGCCCTCTGGAATATAGATAGAGCCACACTAGTGAGGACTGTAGGGAAATCATTATAGGGGCGGGAACAACCAGAATGCTGGCCTAGGCCAAGGGAAGACATTGTGCATAAAATATGTTAAGCATAAATACAACTGGTCCTCCACTTCACCTTGTAATGGCAGAAAAAGTAAACTGCCTGCTGTCCCTAAATGTGTGTGTGTGTGTGCGTGTGTGTGTCTCACTATTTGCCTTCATACAGTAGCTGGCCGAGGCTGTCTTTGTATGATTCGGCAATAATTCAAGTGAGCTCAGTGCGTTGGGGGGATCTGGGTTTAGGAAAGCTAGGCATACTGTGTGATTCCACTGCTCATCAACGTTGCATTATTCTCAGTGAGCATTAGAGAGGATTCTAAAACAACACGCATCACTGCATGCCTGGCTGACATATCTGCTTGGATGTGGGCCCATTACCTCAAGCACAGCCTTCATTTGACAGAGCTGTTTTTCTTCCACAAGAAGACATCTCCATCACATTTAACAACTCCACGGTGTCACTGTACTGGAGAGCAAAGAACTTTGGTGTGACCCTAAACGACTCACTGTCAGTCATCAGACACATCAAGGCTGTGACACGCTCCTGCAGGATCCTCCTCTACAACATTCGTGAAGTACGACCTTACCTCATACAGGAAGCAGAGCAGGTTGTAATGCAGGTGCAGTCTTGTCTGGATTATTGGGTTATTATTAGTAGGCTTCCCAGCGATTGCCATCAAACCTCTGCAACTTATCCAAAATTCTGTGGCCCATCTAGTGTTCAACCTCCCCAAGTTCTCATGTCACCCTGATCCTCCGTTTGCTCCACTGGCTTGTTGCTTGCCTATGGAGAACCAAGAGGAGCTTCTCCTGCATACCTTCAGGCAATTCTCAAAATCCCATATTTCCCCCGAGGCTCTTCGTTCTTTGGGAAGGCAGTTCTCAATCTGCCCCAGTTAAATCTCTTCACTAAACATCCACCCAATGGTGGAAGCCCTTGTCTGCTAAATAACTCAATGTAAAATAGATACATACTGCTAATGCCTGGGTAACGGGTGTGAAATGGCTTGTCAGTCAGTGCACCGGATGGTGCAGATAGCATTTCAATCCGTTTTGTCACTCGCTCTGAGACCTTGAAGAAGGTTTTTTGTGAGGCAATGGTATTGATGCTTCATGGGTTTGATAGTTGTCTTTGTGTTCAGAGGTTTGCTGGTTCGAGCCCCATATGGGACAGTCAAAGCCAAATTGTTACATGCTTATGGCCACCACTATAAATTGGTACAACTGGGACGGCTGTTTAAACACAGCAATCACGCTGTTTGGCTATACATCCCTATTCCTTGCCCTGCCTAGACAAACACATTACACTGATTACAGATTACGCTACTGGTATGTTACAAGTGGGGAATAATTTGGGCCTTCTAGAGATTCAGTGAAGGCAAAATGATTAATAAAATATATATATATACAGTTTTTCCTTTTGGTACATATACAGTTTGGTACATTTTCAATACTTTTAATGATCTTGTTCAATCACTTTAGTTTGGTTTGGAATGAGAATGTTTCTACAGTAGTCTCTGGGTTGAAAAATCTAGGTAGCACAACCAGCCATTGCCTAGGCCTTTTGTATTTGCAGGCAATGTTTCTTCAATTAATCTGTATTAAAGCCTCTTTTGGGAATAGCAGTAGAATCAATCAATCACAATTTGACATGGGTGCTTCTTGACCTCAGTTTCACAGTGCCAAATGCAAGGAGTTTATTAAGGATAATCTGTTGGCAAATTTGTTAACATTGCCCTTTTTATGATTAACTTTCAACCACAGATTAAGTTTCAAAGTATCGTTATCGTTAAGTGCCAATTAGTGGATGAAAGATTAGAATTGGTCTGCTTGTGTAAACAGAGCCATGGTGACCTCTGGAGTCATCGACTAATGTACTAATGTGTGAATTTGCTACATCGGTCTGTGAAAAATCCACGTGAACGGCCTTCTAACTTGTATTTATTAGAGGGAAATTATTCTGAATTCGCACTCTAGTTGAAAATGGCAATTTTTTTATGCATCACTTAATAAATTCCTACCAATTAATACATTATAGTCCAGAACATTTATATACAATACAGTATAGTGAAGTACAATATAGATATATACAGTATACTGCCAAGTACTGTACATTACTATACCCAATTGAATGAAACAGTACTGTCCCGTACCATAATGTACGGAACGATAGTATACTCTGATCTTATTAAATAAATCTACAGTATACCACATATTTCCACCAGATGGTAGCCTAGTCTTACATTTATCAGGAAAGGGGAAATAAACACCCAACGACAGTCACAGACAAGCTGATGAATTGCTTATCTGAACAGTTTGGTCAATGTTTGTAACAGTAATAAGCTCAGAACCAATATTTAACCTTCTCAGCTCAGGTATTTAATAGATGATCCTCACAGGATCCTTAATGGCCCATTATTCCACACCACCAGGCCAACCTGACACCCAATGTGTTAAAATCTGAAGGCATAATTTATTTCAGGAATATTTCAAGTGAGCTGGTGATAGCTGGTTACAAAAAGCCATCCAAATTGAAGTCCATGACAGCATACATATTACAACTCTAACATGTTTACATGTTCTAATGATTACTTCATCTCTGTGTTCTGTCCTACCAAGTCATCATTAAAAGGGCTATCTACAGTTAAATTCAAGATAATGTGGTTTTTATTGTGACCAATGTTTCTTTTATATATTTTTTCCCAGAAAAGTGCAATGGAGTTCATTTGCATACGTATACATACCCACGTGCATACATTCAAATACTTGTATAGATACATGCACATAGATACTTATATAGAAATATACATACAAATAATACTAAAACAAAAGAAAAGTAATAAAAGGAAGATAATAATATATTATAATAACAATAATTTAGGTTGTATTTATTCTTTGTAAGAAGCATTTGTACTACCTTTCAGATGACTTTACCTCTTCTCTGTGAAAATGATCTGATTCCCTTTATCTTTCACTCATTTTCCCTTGCTGTTAACTTCCAACTAACCCCACCCCTTACTTCCCAATCCCCCATAGGGTGTTTGCCCTCCCACCCCATGCCCTGGGCGAGACTGCTATATAAAAAATATAACATCTCTCTCAAACATAGATCAAAGATGATGTTTTTATTATACTCTGTTAGCAGTCAATACAAACTGAAATCCGTGAGCATGCAAAATCCGGATGGAACTATATAATGTTTATGTATCCTGTATATGTATCAAAATGGTCCCGCTATCTTAGGAACCGATTAATTAACGTAAGCACAGAATAGCGGATATTTGTTCACAGCTATGCTAGAAGTCCACTTTGGGATCATCTGTTGATTTCAACGGAAGGTGTTCCTCCTCGTTTTGCTGTGTCTATCAGACAGTAGCCAGTCTCCGAATAGAGTCTACAGCAAAGCCTGAGCTGATCTGAGACCTTCTTTCATGGAGAGTAGGAAAAGTGTTGTGCATCACTATAACAGGACTGTCATCCTACTGCAGCAATGGTGCAGCATGCCCTTTTATGAACATGCTCAGGTTATCAGACTGGGCCTGGGTCAATGAGCCCTGCTATGTCGGAGCATTGTTTTCCAGGGTGTGTTGATGTTAATGGTGATGCAAATGCCCACCAGATCTTCTTGTGACTCCTGGAATCTTTTAAAGCTCTACCTTTCAACATGAACACTTGCCTTTTTCACCTGCTCAGGTCTGGATGGACCAAGTTTCATGTGGTGTAGTCTAAGACCTAATATCTCAGCGGGAGAAAATCCTAGTGTTGACAGATGTTCTATAGCTGAACCGAAGACCTGAACGTTTTGTCACTTTAAATGCTTCTGCATTTTTTTCAACATTTCTTTGACCGTCTCTACTGCTGGTGAATTAAGTACAAACGGTTCTTTTCTGCTGTGTTAAGCATTCACAACATGAGATCTACTGGTCTTAGTTCCATCTGGCATATCGTGGGATAGAACTGCACAGACCCCATACAGTGAAGCACCATACAAGAGAATGGTCAATCTCTACCCAAGTGAACTAATACATCTGACGACTGCATCTGTTTCTTGGACTCTGCAAATGACGACATCGCTGATCATCTACCCACTGTCACTTTGCTCCTTTGCGCAGTAGTGTGAGAAGAATTGTCAACACGGTTGACATGTTGGTGAAAAAAACTATTATAACAGTTGAGCAGTCCCAGATAAGATTTGAACTTGTCATTTACCTGTCATCCAGGTAAATGGCAATGAGTCATTCCTTGAAGTACCCCTCAATGGTCCTGAACATCTGGAGACACCAAAATGTAAACGTTTATTTATAAACAAGCTCTTGTATGTGTTCATGGTACAATACTTCTACAATTCCTCATGCGGTGTGATCTGTTGATATACATGGCGGATAATATGGTGAATTTCAGTTCACCGGCAAGATTTGCAAAGAGATCCTTGGTTTTGGGAATTGGACACTGCTCTTTTTTGAATGTTTTGTTAAATGTCAGTCTGTAATCCCCACTCACTTGTCTGGTTTTAAAACTAACACTACGGCAGCTGTCCATTCTGAGAATTTGACTGGTTTTGTAATGTCCTCATTGAAAAGGTGTCTCTACATTTGGCTGCACAGCGTAAGGCACAGGTCTTGGTATGTTAATCCTCAGTGTTTCCTCCTTGTCCACAGGGATTTTTAGCTGTGCAGCCTAGCAAGTTCCTTCTTAAACACATTCTCATGTTGCTTTAACATGTGTTTCTTGATTTACTTGATTTACTGATCTTTGGTCTAGCTTTAGTTCTTTTATCACTGATTCATTGAAAAAATATTTTGGTCCAACCTTTTAATTCCATCTTTATATCATGATGGGACTTCATTGTTTATTGTCATAGAACACAGTTAATGTTTCCAGCATAGAACACACGAAAATTGAAACATTAACAATTTAAACTTGTTTGTTTTGTCCAAAAATAACCAAATTATTATTTGAATAATATCACAGGAAAATGTAATAGACAGCAATAAACAAGTTATAATTTACTGTGCTTGTTTGGTTTCTTGTAAGTTAAGCAGCATGCACATCTTAGGCTGCAATGAAAAACAAGTGCTATCATATCATAGCGATTCATACATGCTACCTCATACCCAGAATTATGTTTAACTATGTTATTATTCACTGAGGTACTATAAGGTAAATTGCATTTACAAATGATAGATGTCTGCTCATTTGATATGCTTAAATGAGACCCATTGAAACATTTTTAATTATTTAAAGATGATAGCTATGTGTCCTAAATGTTTCATCATAAATGTAATTTGGCTAAATGGCTTTGAAAACATAATTAAAACTCAAGAGGAGGCATACATATTTGATGCCAAATTTTTTGGGGAAATTATATTTAGTTACACATTGTGACATCTGACAACTGTTAAGCATCTGTGGTGAAAGATTTTTCATTCTGACTTCATGGAAGACAAAATCTCTGTGTTCCTCTTGCTCAAAAATGATTCACGTGAATGAATCTTCTAGAGGAGTGATTTAGTACACACAGTTCAAGGAAAAGAGTAATTCAAAAAGAACAAATTGTTCATGATTTGCAAATCAATAGTTCAAAGCACAAAACCAAACATCAGGAACCTTTAAGCCCATCCATGCGTGACTAATTTCCTTTGTTACTATATGGAATATCAGTAGTTAGAGGTCGAATTATCCCTTTAACTTCACTCTAATGCTATCTCACCAACTGCCCCTCTGGGTTAATCTCCAGAGACAGTGTCAGAAGGCCCATCTGGGGCATCAAACAATGGCAGGTGAACAAGAAAACGTTATCCTAGTGAATCGCTGTGACGTCATTTACAAGTGATTCATTTAAATTATTTACAAGTGCTGAATTTACGCGTTTTCAGAAAGACAAACGTTACCTACCATAGCTAAATCAAATTCTGATTTACAGAGTCCACTTACAAATGTATGATTATCATTATCTGACCAGGTGGGTATGCTGGTTGAATAATTGTCTATGTAGGCTCCTGTTTGCTCAAAAACATGCAGGTGAGATTGTTATGCTCAGAGTAATAATATTATTCTATAAATATTCTATGGATTTAAGCCCCCAATAGCACGCGATTACAGAAGACAAGGTTTTACGTAAATGCATATTATTCTTTGTGTGCTAAATTACATATTTTTTGTTAGTGCATTTAAGTTTACACACTTTTGGGATTTTTTTTGTCTGAGAAACTAAAATACTTTTACAATACTAACCATCTGGCATAGAAAACCAAATCATGTTTTGGAAAATAACATTTGTCATTTGGGACAAATGTTAAAATTCCATCTTGGAAAGTCGGAGCAACCCCATGAGCTCTGAGTTTGTAATCTAGCGGTCTAAGCTGAGCACACGTACAGAGATATCAGAAAGTATTCAGACGCCTTCACTTTCTTCACATTTTGTTTTGTTACAGGCTTAATTATAATAGAACCACATTTTGATGTATTATAGTTAGAATTTATTTACAAAAAATTGCCCTAAATGACAAAGCAAAAACACTCAAATCTCTTGTACAGTCATGTGAAGAATTATGTTGTCTTTTTTTTACATGTTTGGAAACATTCACAACAACAAAAACTTTAAAAGCAGAAAAGTACAGTCCTACATTTACAATCACATAAACCTGGCAACTACTAGCATGTTATCAGCCAGAAATTGCACTAAACTAATGATATTTTATGCCTCATCTTTCTTCAAACATATCTTTTCACTTGACTACATATGTTTTGTGACCTTTAACTAGAACAAAAAAATGTGAACACATTACTCCAGTACTAGCCACTTTAAACTGGCTGCATTTTAGGGCTAGGGCTGATTTTAAGGTTTTATTGTTAACCTATAAATCAACATATGGACTTTCTCCTACTTATCTTGCTGAAATGATCCAGCCATACATACCTGCACGTAACCTTAGATCACAAGATGCAGGCCTTTTGACTGTACCTAAAATTTCTAAACAAACAGCCGGAGGCAGGGCTTTCTCTCATAGAGTTCCACTACTACTTAGAAATGCAGACTCAGTGCAAACCTTCAAGCGTCTACTGAAGACTCATCTCATCAGCCTGGTCTATGATAAAGTATAGTCTGGCCCAGGGGCGTGAAGATGAGCAGAAAGGCCTGAGACTGTCCACCCTTGCTGTCTTGCCAGGTGGACTCTCATCGCCACTGGGATGCCCTCCCTCCAATGAAATTCGGAGGCGGAGTCACTGTCTTGTTGTTGTCTCTCTGTTGCGCACTGGTGCAACTGGGCTATACTCTGCTGGCAAAACTCGGCCCTCATTTAGGATGATTGCGGTTGGTGGGTGTCCCTTTGGTTGATGCTTGGCAATGTGGGTGGATTGATTTCCTGCCTGTTGGGCCCTGTCCGGGGCCTCCTCCAGATAGGGCCGCAGTGTCACTGGACCCCCCTGTCTCAGCCCCAACTACACTGCTATATTATTGTGCTGGGGGAGTAGGGTCGAAATGTTCCCCGTTTTCTGTCGTTTTAAACTTAGGAGGGTATGAGGTCTAAACCCACACCTGCGGAGTACCAGGCTTGACTCGTTGCGGTCCCTGTCCAAAGTCCTCCTGGTTGTGTTGCAGATCAAGACGATACCTGACGATTTCAGCTTCCACTCTGCTGACCCCACCTGTCTGTCCCTGTCCATGTCCATCTGGTCATGCCTCCAATCTGGACTAGGTTTAAATAGACTCAAGGCTCAGCCCACACGCATCGAACTATTACAATTTGGACTCTTAATATGATCACCCGGCACAACCAGAAGAGGACTGGTCACCCCTCGGAGCCTGATTCCTCTCTAGGTTTTTTCCAAAATGTTGGCTCTGTTAGGGAGTTTTTCCTAACCACTGAAGTTCATCACTACTGTTGTTTGCTCCCTCGGGTTTAAGGCCAGGTGTTTTGTGAAAGCACTTTGTGTCAACTGATGTTGCATTAAGAGCTTTATAAAATACATTTGATTGATTGACTTGATGTACAGTACTGACTGTTTTCTTCGATGATCCCACTATTTTACACTCAGCTTTACACTCTGCCCTGACCCACCTTGACAAAACCAATGCGTGTGTGAGAATGCTGTTCACAGACTTTAGCTCTGCATTCAATACAAGCATCCCCTCTAGGCAGGTCAATAAATTTGATGACCAAGGGATCTGCCCCACTCTGCAGCTAGACTTTCTTCTTCCTAACCAACAGACCCCAGTCTGTCAGGTTAGACAACTTCACCTAACCCACCCTGATCCTGAACATTGGTGTTCCACAAGGCTGAGCCCCCTCCTGTACTCCCTCTTCACCTATGACTGGGTTCCTTGCAATACAACACCACGGTTGGAGGTCTGATCAGTGACAGCCTACAGGGAGCAGGGCAAGTGCCTGGCGGCATGGTGGCCTGATAACAACTTGGCCTTCAACGCAAAGAAAACAAGGAACTCACTGTGGATTACAGGAAGTCTAAAGGCTGCAATCATGCCTCAGTTCTCATCGATGTCACTGAGATGGAGCGTATGCCCACCTTCAAATTCCTGAGTGTCCACATCACCGAGGACCTCTCCTGGACCCTCAACATCTCAGCCCTGGTCAAAAAGGCAAAGTAGCGCCTATACTTTTTGAGGAGGCTGAAGAAGGCCCCTCTGTCTCCCCAGATGCTTGTGAACTTTTACTGCTGCACAATCGAGTGCATTAACTGCATTGACACAATCGAGAAGGCTAACTGCGCCACAGTACGGTTTGGCGAATGCTTCGTGGCCAACCGGAAGGCCCTGCAACGGCTGGTGAAAATCACCCAGCACATCACTCGTGCCCAGCTCCCAGCCATTGTAGAACTCCAGTGCAAGTGATGTCTGCATAGGGCACACAAAATCATCAGGGAGCCTCTACATTCCTGCTATTCAGCCAACTGTTTGCCCTCCTACCATCAGGCAGGCAATACAGGTCTCTTCATTCTCGCACAAGCAGGCTCAGGAAAGGTTTATTTCCAGGTAATCTAACCTTGTGGAACTCTGTGACCAAGAAATAACATACAGTACTGCCTCTCAGGGACCTATTTGCACTACTCCCTTTGTACAACTGGATTTTGACATGGCTTTACAAAGTCTGATAAGGACATTTTCCAGTTGTTACATGCACATGTCTACCCCGGGAACCTCACTGCTTCTATCCCTGCATTACAGTTGGACATACTACCTTGCACCTTCAATTTGACTTCTTTGCACATTTAAAATTGCCATTTGTACTTGCATCTTTCTTCACCGAACATTTATAGTGTACATCCTACCTATAATACACATTGATGTTAATTGTATAACTTGTACATTTTCTGCACTCTTTTATTTGTACTTCAGTTTAAATGCGTAACTGCATTTTGTTGTATTGTACTGATACAATGACAGTAAAGATTAATCCAATCAAATCAAATTTTACTCTTTTCATTATACTCTAAATCCTGACCAGTTACCCAGTCCCTGCTGCTTAGAACCATCCCCATAGCATGATGCTGCCACCACCATTATTCACTGTAGGGATGGTATTAGCCGGGTACTGAGTGGTACCCTTGTTCTAACCAGACGTAGAACTTGGCATTCAGGATTTAAAGTTGGATTTTAGTCTATTCAGAGCAAAGAATCATCAGTGCTGCAACAATAGTTTAATTATCTTTCCCAGCTTTATACCTTGACATAGAAGTCTATGCTAACATCAACCCTAGCCAAATGCGGTACCCGAACTAATAGCACTAACCAAGTAGTTAAAACTAAGAAAGACTATGTCTTATCGAAAAAACCAAGGGATTGAGGATTAAACCCAACCAGACTTGAAAAAAAATGCACACACTCCCATTTGTCAAACTCTGCACTTAGGCTGTCACAAAAAAGAGACCTTCACAAAGAGGGAATGCAGGGAGGGAGGACTCTAAGAAGAACAAGCGACTAGTGCCTTTCTCCCGTTATCCAGGTTTTCTCAATTTTCGTTGACATCCCTCCCGGCACTGCCGACTAACAACCTGCTAAGGAAGACAAAAAACAAATTAAGGGAAATTAGATTAGATTCAACTTTATTGTCATTGAACAAGTACAAGTAGGCCTACAGTAAAAGAAATGGCAGTTGGTGTCTAATCAGAAGTGCAAATAGAGGTTAGAAAATGTACAAGTATTAAGTATATGTATGAACTAAGTGGAATGTAAAGATGTGCAATTAATGCAAATGCATTACATATGGCAAATCTAAATGTTCAATGCACAATGGAAAATGTACAAATATACAGAAAATGTACAAGTATTAAGTACAATGTATGTACTAGTGGGATGAATAGTTGTGCAGGTTCAAGTGGCAATTCTCAATGTCATTCTGAATTTGCAATCGAGGCAAATTAAAGGAGTAGAGTAGCATGTGCAACTGAAATGCAGGGATAGCAGCAGCAGTGAGGTTCCTTAGATAGACGTGTATGTAACAATTGAAAAGTACCATGGAAGTTCTAAATGCAATTAAGGCAATTTTATGGTCCAAGTCAGCAAGTGCAAATGAAATACTGGAATAGCAGCAAAAAACTTCCTTATCAGACTTTGTAAGGCAGTGACAGAGTCCAGTAGTACAAAGGGTGTATATAGTAAATGATGGGTCACAGAGTTCAGTAGGATTACAGTAGATGAAAATAAACTTGTTACGGAGCCTGCAAGTGCAAGAATGGAGAGACCTGTACCGCCTGCCTGTTGGAAGGAAGGCAAACAGTTTTGGGCATGGATATGAAGGGTCCCTGGTGATGCAGCAAGCCATGCGCAGACACAGCATGCGCTGGAGATGGCTGGGAGTGCTGGGCCGTTATCACCAACCGTTGCAGGGCCTTCCAGTCGGCTACGGAGCAAGCACCAATCCACACTGTGGCGCAGTTAGACAGAATGCTCTCTCTTGTGCAGCGGTAGAAGTTCACAAGGATATTGGAAGACAGGCGGGAGGGAAAGATGGAAGTCTTCACAGAACCTAAAACTTACTTCACAGCATTCATCGAAGGTTTATCTGAACAATCCGGATTGTGAAAGGAGAAATGTCAGGCAATATTTTTGTTGATAGGGAACATAATGAATCAGGGTTAAAGATTGAATCAAAATCCTAAAGAATTGTTTCAGCCAGAGAGTTTTCTGTTTCATAACTTAGTCAAGTTTTTGGACCAGACACGCCTGCACAGTAGGTGGCGTGATTCAAAACGTTTGTTTGCAGAACACCAGTATACGAAGAAGTCGGACATCTCTTCTCACCGAACGATTGACCAAGCAATCAACAGTCAGTAAATGCTTTGGGGAGAAGTGTGAGAAGTGACCGCTAACTGCATGTCAGCGAGATAAAGAAGAACCAGGAAGGGGGATAGCTATAGAAGTGGGTTTGAACGGGAATTTGGGCTTCCTCTTCCATATTGGATTTTAACATTATATCTACATACACCTACGATTGTAGCTACGAGGAATACGAGGGAAACAACTCATCAGCTGTAGCTAGCTAGCTACCGCCATCTCCCGCAGTCTGAGCGATCGCCGTGTCTTCCATACGATGGGAAACGCTGCTACCGCCAAGAAAGGCAACGAGCTGGAGAGCGGTGAGTTGAGACGGTCGCTGAGTATAGTCTATATTATTAGGTAACGTTAGTTTATTAGCATGCTAGTGGATACATTTGCTAGCTATATTTAGACAGCCGTTTCTTGGCAATCGGGAAGGCGCACTCTTGTATCCCTGATGTGAACATTTACACGAATAGCGTTGACACTTCTACATTTTTTTCATAGCATGGTATTATGGTTGTTCTGTAAATTAATCCCCGGTAACTATCTTGCTACAAGTAAAGTGTAACTAAATGATTACAACCTAAACCTGATCAAGAGGCCTATCTTGCTGCTAACTTTAGCTAGCCAGTTGGCTAACGGTAGTTTGAAATGGCCTAAAACGCACAGCAGTGTTGCTATCGTTATATTATCGTGTTAGCTTCCAATGACAATATGTCGTTCTTTGGGGGACTTACATCGGAGTTATAATGCAATTGCAAAGCCAGTCTCAACTAAGATAACGGTTGGCGTTAGCCACAGGGGGATTAGCTGGTAAAGGGCCTAACCCCAGCCACTATCTTGTTATCGTATCCAGACAGAATAGCTTGCTAGCTAGCAATGTACATGTAGATAGCTAACTAGCTTTCTATTTGTTTTTATTGCCATTGTGCTGCCAGGACCATCTGACGTGTCTTTGCTCATAACGTTATTGAGACCTGTTTTGATATTGAATTAATAAGTTACTGTTGTTTTTGCTAACTTGCATTATTCTTGGCCAGATATATAATAAGTAATCAATCCAGCTGCAAGTATAAAGTTGTAGTCAGGTTGTTATTTTATGTGAGATCAACCAAACTTAGCATAAGTTGAGTAGGAGTTTGGCATGACCTCACTGCTTCTAACCTCATATTTTAGACTTATTGGCACTTCAGTGCATACAGCTTTCCCTCTACGCTCAAAGCCAGCTCACCACTAAGCAGTTACCAAATATGGTGAAGAAATGACAAACGCTCTCTTCCCATTCATAAAACCCGCCTATATTACTACCTCCCCGAGTGATTTATCGCATGTTCAGGTTTAGGGGTGTTGTTTACTCTTACTGATGTGAAGGTCCACACAGATATACATACAGCACAGTTTGTCACTGACTGGGACGGCTTGTCAACAGACCTTCGTCAGAGGATAAGGGGAATTACAAGCTTTGACGCAACTAGCCCATGAGCTATATTACTTTGCAATGGAACACTTTGAGGTATAAATGCTTATAATCAATGCACAACATGTGCTAAAACTAGAATGTTCACCACAAAGGTTCTAACATTTAGGAAGCAGTGGTTTGTGTCTAGTTCTGAACGTGTGTGATCTGCTTGCAACGTGATCTCACAGTGGGTCCAGGATATACCACTGTCTATGTGAATTTGCTTATTGTGTTCCATCCACAATGTTTTTCTAGACTAAAATGTATGGTATAATTTTAACATGAAACATTTATGGTAGGTAGTAATGTAATGCATCTGGATCGTTTTAAAGTTTTGTCACTTTACAATGCTGTTAATCTGTCCATATGAGATTTATTGAAGTGTTGGAAGAGACCAGGCAGAGGCACAGGAACCTGGCCAGCCTCAGGTATCTTCCCAGTCTCAGAAGGATAGCAGTGTTCTTTGATCTGATCAGTGCAACCCAAAGCCTGCTCTGTGCTATGTTTTCTTGCTAGTGTTGACATGACATAAACCCCAGACTCCCAAGCTTGTTGTGTTAAACCTGTCTAAGCTGACATAGTGCCCTGAGCTGCTGCTACAGATTTCTCTGGCCTGTTGCTCTTTACAGGGCCAGCTACTTGGTTTTGGATAATAGCCCATGTTTGTGTTTTGCTAGCCTGCTAACTTCTTACCAACTCTGTCTTGGCTTGGCTCTTGGGGGTGATGTCAGAACACTCACAGTTTGACAGGGATGAAGGGAGGTGGGACCCCAAAAAGAAAGCTTGCTAGATATACTAATTGTGGCACTATGGCTTGTTGTATTATTGTTCCATGACACACCAGTCCATGTTTTTAAAGGTGAAGACTCACATTTTCAGTGCAAAACCTACTTTAGTTAAACCAGTGGTAGATATTAACTAAGCGGTGCTCTTCTCTAATCTGCAATGATGTATACATTGTTCTACAATACTCGACACTTGGGATGCCAGCTCATCTTGCCTTGTAAAACATTTCAATATTTGGTCACATCGGTTCAATAGTTGGTCACACTGTCCTCTTTGCTAGTCAGCCCAGGATTATGTGGGATGTTTATCAAATTACCGCACAATGATTGAAGCTTTTTTTCAGTCTACTATATCTTTGTATTTGTACCGAATTTTATCCTGGTCATATCACTTTGTTATGTCTGTTGTGACTTTTTTGCCCACAGGAGTCAGTTTAACAACCATTTTTATCACACTCTTGTGCTTTTTGTATCGAACTAAATTACAGGAGAAGAATAAGATCTCTGTGTTACTGTCTTTGATGTCAACTCCTATTGTTCCTCATTGCACATGGTCCATGTTTGTTGATCTGATATACTTGTTAGTACATAAATCTTTTTCTGTCTTTCTTCCACATCATCCCATCCATGTGGGTGATTGTTCCTGCAAATCCTTGGGTGAACTATAGAGACTTTTGGTATGCCCATTCTTCCACCAGATGCCCAAAATGACAGAAGTTTGAACTCTGCACCCATTGATTCTGTTGTAAATGAATCCAAGCTTGCCTTGTAGTTGTGATTCAGTATGAGCTTCGATCTATGTTTTGCCAAAAACATTACCTAAACCTGTGTTTTTGTCATCTGCATTCTGTCATTCTGGAAATCTGCTGTCTGCTGTATTTTTCCATGTATGTTGGTTTGTCCTTGCTCGTCAAAAACATTGCTAGGTTTAATACTGTGAGTGTCATAGCCTTCCCTTGAATAGTATTAGGCCATAATGGTATGGAGATAGATTTCTTACAAAATGTTGTAAGCATGTAAGTAGTGGGTCACATACATAATGCAACAGACAAATAAATATCACTGTCAAGAAATATATACATATAGTTTCCCAAACATATGTTAAATCCCAAAACAAATTATGAATCATTAACAAAGGATGATTAGTAAAGTAACATAAGACAATGTTTTATGCTTGAACGTGTTTTTGTGAATGTTGCAGCGTTTGTCATATGCCTTTTAGAGGTTTGTATCTGGAGTTGATGGCTGTAATGAGGGATGTAGCAGAAATAACAGGCTTCTGACCAGACTGTCAGCGCAGTTACTGCTCTTCAGTTGCATCTTTGGACTCTTGTTTGATCACAATCTTAATGTACAATCGGATATAGGCAAAAACACAAATAGATAAATGAAATTAAACAGATACATTTCTGCTACTAGTATGTCACTTTGCTGTATCACCGTAAATAAGTGTTTTGACAAGACGCTCGCTGCATTCACTAATGGGACAGATTACATGATATCTTGCAGCTAAGTGCAAAACATTTTTAGGTTACACACAATTATCCAAAGGTGCCATAAATCCTTCATAGCATTTAACCATATTTTACAACCATTTTTGCAATTAAAAATAAACAGTGAAACTAATGAATATTGAATTTCTAAATGCATTTGAGTTGCTTAAAAGAGTCCATACCAACACATGTTGACTAACCATTTGAGGGCCAGCCGCACATTTCGATATAAGAACTACTGACAGGTCACAATGCATACGTCTTCAGTAATAATAAAAGCAAAATAAATGTATAGATGGTTTTATACACAGACTGCACATTTAATGTTTCAGGTTAGTGATATTGTTAATACTGTAACGTTATTATCTCAAAGAAGTACTTAATGTATGTAGCATAAGCATTTACCCATCTTAGGTTTTGAGGTGAGTTCAAGTCCCAGAACAAAGACACGGTTTGGGTGTTGCCTTTTTGGCCTTTCTCTCCTTCAGTCAACAAAGTTAATATGTAAAGTATATACTTGTGGTGTATCTTCACCATATTATCCAATAACTTCATTGTGGCCTTATCCCCGACCATAGTCTTTCCCCTTATCAATTTGCCCCCACTATTAGATTATCTAAATTAATGATGACATTTGAGAAAAATGTTTCCGGCCATACATGTAATCTCAATGATGAAAGAAAATATAAAAAGATGTGGTCTGTAGATACATTATTACATTTTTCGCTTGTCTCTTGGGCATTAACAAATTAGCTACTGTATAAGGACATTTTATTTGCTACTGTAGTCAGCTTTTCTCTTTGTGTAGCTAGGAAAAAACTTTTAACTACCTCTTGCATGCAGTAACAATACATTATCTTACCTCATCCTTGGCTATATTATATTGTCTATTAGGACTTGATTGAGTAAAAAGACAGCTTATTGAATATTGCCAAACTGGAGGATGGATACTTGATAGTCATCTGTGACCGACATACATCTGACATGTTCAAACTCAAAAACTGTCTTGATCGTTTTGAAATTTATTATGCTGAATTGTTAAATTTGTGAAAATGAATTATACTTATTACCCAAAACGTGTTTATACTAGTAATGATGAGCTGTGTTATGAAAAGTATGTTTTTAACATATTGGGGTTCTGGTGACTAAGCATAACCAGAACTAAAGAGGTTCTAACTTGGATTCTGTAAGCAACTGATCAGTAAAATGTGACTCACAAATATGTAAGGCCACTCACAAATATAATGCAAGTTATTTATCTGCAAAATGCAGATAACAAATGCTGTAACATTCACAAAAACATATTCAGACATAAACAAATTGGTCTTGGATTAATTTGCTACTCATCCTTTGTTTTTGTTCACAATGAATCATCTGTTTCTGAAACTATATGTGTATATTTCTTGATGGTGATTTTTATTTGACAGCTGCGTTATGTTTTTGTGACTCGCTGTGTAGATCTGTGACTCGCTACTTATAAGTTTATAACATTTTGATAGACTTCTATCTCCATAATAATGCACAATGCAAAAAGTGATGCTCAAGAGATCTGCATGCTTCCAAAGTGTCCGGCCTCTTCTGTCTAGTGAATTTTTACATCCCACTCCATTTCAAAAAGAGAAACATGACACGAGGCTCTTGGCATCACTTCTTAATTAGACGGCCTGTCTTGGTTGGTGTGTGTATGTGTTTTTTATAATTAGACACAGAAAAGTGTTTCGTTGGTTTTCCTCTGTACTCTGTACATTTTTTGGATGTTTTAATGCAGACGGGAGTGTGGTTACTAACCACGTTGCCTAATTACCGTGCTTAGTTACTTGAACCTTACCCCGTCTTTGTCTCCACTGAGTACCATTTCCTACTAATTTTGTTGCAGATGATCCTCAGCACCGTTCTAGAATTCCCACTTATGGTTCCATTTAATCTTCCTTTGTACTTTATTGCCCGCTCCATGCAAACCCATTCCCAAGTCATTAACTTAGAAATCAATAATTGACTTTCAGTGAGCTAATTTTGCCTTTTTGTTTTTCTTCCATACAGTGAAAGAGTTCCTAGCTAAAGCCAAAGAAGACTTCTTACGGAAATGGGAATGTCCACCGCAGGTCAGATGTTTTCAATGCACTTATGCCTGAAGCTAGAAATCCAGAGTTTAGGGACTCTCCGATTAAGTCTTTATGCAATTTGTTGTATCCTGTTCTTTGCCTTCTTCTAAACCATAGTGGTTGATAAAGTCAAAGGTTCCTCCCCAATGTATTTTGGAAAGGAAGCGAGGAGAGTATATGAGAGGAATCTCTGGAGTTCTACTGAGCCATGGTATATACATTCGAAAATCCACTTCCTGTGGTTTGTTTTTCCCATTCCAGAGCATGACGGGCCTAGATGACTTTGACAGGCTAAAGACCCTGGGTACAGGCTCATTCGGAAGAGTCATGCTCGTCAAACATAAAGGAACAGAGCAGTTCTTTGCCATGAAAATACTGGACAAGCAAAAGGTTGGTGCCTTTAGAAACACATTGCAGGGGATATAACCACTGTATGACCAATCTAGGCATTTTCTTTGCCATGGGAAAAGGATGAAGATAAGCTTTTATAAAGTATTACAGGGGCAATGAGTTGTCAAGCCAAAATCCCCAGCATCAAGCGCATGTATGTCTCCACCCTGAACCCCGGTAAAACGTGCTCATCCCATGTATGTCTCCACCCTGAACCCCGGTAAAACGTACTCATCCCATGTATGTCTCCACCCTGAACCCCTGTAAAACGTGCTCATCCCATGTATTTCTCCACCCTGAACCCCTGTAAAACGTACTCATCCCATGTATGTCTCCACCCTGAACCCCGGTAAAACGTACTCATCCCATGTATGTCTCCAACCTGAACCCCCGGTAAAACGTACTCATCCCATGTATGTCTACACCCTGAACCCCGGTAAAACGTACTCATCCCATGTATGTCTCCAACCTGAACCCCCGGTAAAACGTACTCATCCCATGTATGTCTACACCCTGAACTCCGGTTCAGTCAGTTTTCACCTTCCATCTGTTAAACTTAGTCATCCCATTGACTTCTACCAGTTTAAAAAGACCATAGACAAATGATGAAAGGTAGTGTTGATATTAATACTATCAATCATTAGACAATTAGTAATACAACTAATACTAACAATACTAATAATGAATGAACCAGTCTAGATGTTATATGAAGTGTTATCTATGTGTGATTTTGTAATGTTGGGACCAGTCAGCGGTCATGTCTGCCTCGCTCCTTCAGTCAATAGCAAAGATGTAATCTGTTCTGTTTTTGTCTTGATTATTATACTTCAGTTCTTTCAATTACTAAATTTGAAAGCAGTGTAAAAACTCTCCAACATCTGTTTTCTCCCTCCATCCCTAACAGTGCAATTATTTTGGGGGAATTGGCAAATGAAGACATCTAATGTTCACTTCTTTGTCTATTAGGTGGTGAAACTGAAGCAAATAGAACACACGCTAAACGAGAAGAGAATATTGCAGGCTGTCTCTTTTCCCTTCCTTGTCAGACTTGAGTATGCCTTCAAGGTACAGTACAGTTTGAAAAACTGTCATGCTGTCTCATCAATCTGGCCTTTTTTTTCTTTTTTCTGAAAAGATCATCTCAGTATCTTGTTTATATTTGTGTCCCTCAACAGGACAACTCCAATTTGTACATGGTGATGGAGTATGTTCCAGGAGGAGAGATGTTCTCACATCTAAGACGAATCGGAAGATTCAGGTGAGTGTCGGCCCTTTAATTCAAAATGGTTGACTAGGCTACATAATGTTAATCATTTTTTCGAAGTTGGTGTTCATGTGGTTAAACTTTCTTTTTGGCCCTTTTTGTAATCAATCTGTGAATTCTTCTTTCCATTCTTTACAGTGAACCGCATGCACGGTTTTACGCAGCCCAGATAGTACTTACGTTTGAGTACCTCCATTCACTAGACCTTATCTACAGAGATTTGAAGCCTGAGAACCTTCTCATCGACCAGCATGGCTACATCCAGGTATGCACTTGAAGCGGATGCTTTTCATTTGACAGACTCCTGTTCTTATTTTACAAACACACCTTGTTTTAAACCTGATGTACATTACTGACTGTACATGCTCTTGGCGGTCAGGTAACAGACTTTGGGTTTGCCAAGAGGGTAAAGGGCAGAACATGGACGTTGTGTGGAACTCCAGAGTACCTGGCGCCTGAGATCATCCTGAGCAAGGTGAAAACCCTGACACGCACACAGGACATCAAATTACTCTTAAGACCGGCAACATTGTTGCCACAAACGTAGACTTGACAAGCTGGTAATGTAAAGGATGTTGTCATTGTGCTGTGTGTAGGGCTATAACAAAGCAGTGGACTGGTGGGCCCTGGGAGTCCTTATATATGAGATGGCTGCTGGATACCCTCCCTTCTTTGCTGACCAGCCCATTCAAATCTATGAGAAGATTGTGTCTGGGAAAGTAAGGACAAATCAATTTTACATCCATTCTTATTATCATTTTTTATGGATGTATTATTTTATTAAATAATTCCGTGCCGTATTATTACTTTTTAGAAGCAAGTCTGAAAAGTGGTGAGCAATAGACGGACAATGTTTTTGATGAAAGCGGAGAGGAGAATCTGTTTCACAACTAAACGTTTTGTTTTGTAGGTCCGTTTCCCATCACACTTCAGCTCTGACCTGAAGGACCTGCTGAGGAACCTGCTGCAGGTGGACTTGACCAAACGCTATGGCAACCTAAAGAATGGCGTCAATGATATCAAGGGGCACAAGTGGTTTGCCACAACCGACTGGATCGCTATCTACGAGAGGAAGGTATGTAGTCAACTGGCAGATGAGAACAACCAATGCAAAATGAATAGCATTTTATAGTACCTAATCTTTATGACACATTGATGTCCAGCAGCCCTCCCTTGTACATTTTATTATTGCAACCTTAGTTTTCTTTATATGGTCGCAAAGTGAAGATTTCTATTTTATCTTCTAGAATAAATTCGCAAAGCAGTTTGCTGAAAGAATTCTTCTGTGAATAATCTGGCTTTGTCTTCTAAAAGGCCTACTTCATCTAACTCTGTTCCTGGCACACTGTTTTCAGGTGGAAGCCCCGTTCATACCAAAGTGTCGAGGCGCTGGAGACACAAGCAACTTTGACGACTATGAGGAGGAAGAGATTCGCGTCTCCGTAACGGAAAAATGTGCAAAGGAGTTTTCCGAGTTTTAGAACGTGCGAACATGGATATATCAGGGCTAAACACAAATGAAAAATAAGGGGATCTTTGCACTCTTCTAAAGACTTGGGGTTGGAGCAGAGACCATTGTTCAACTATAACTTCGTAGTTCCTTCATTCCACAAGGCTGAATGAGGTCGCCATGATCCTTGGGTGCCGATGATAACACCTTCACTGTCTCACACACACCTGCATATTTAAGCAGACACGTCACCTTTTTTTTAATTCTCTACTCACTCTGTTTTTGAACTTTGAAGCAGTTATTGTTGTCTTGGATGTTGTGCTCCCCTTTAAAGATGTGATTTATTTTTATTTTAGGAGGAAAACCAGAAACAGTTACTGAGACAACGGCCAATTATATTGTTACGTCCACGCAGTATAACTTCAAACCAACTTGTCTGTGCTAGTATCACACATGGTTGTGTGGGTTTTGTAGGGCATTTTCTCTAGTTGTCAACTGTTTGTTTTTTGGTCTGTTACATGTTTGAGATGCTTTTCAAGAGAAAATTACCTTGACCTAGGACTTTTTTGGCCGGCTATCAGATATCGTGTTTATCCACTGTGTATAATGTTTGTCACTAAGTAAAACATTTAAAACACATTTACCTTTTAAGAGCCAAAATTCAACAAATTTGGTAATAGAGGAAGAGTGGTTCCTTCTTTTCCTCACCTTTTTGTTAAGAGCCAATTTATACGGCCCCACAAAGCACCCATTCTCAGGCCCATTGATATTCTGGCCCTGTAACAGGAAGTCACTGCAAAGAATGGTGATCCCAACTACAGAAAATTACAAAATGGTGAGCTTTGTCTCTGTTTGGGCCAGATTAATTGTATTCATTTGCCCCTGTTTATTTAACACATTTTTTAAGTGCTTTTTGGTCCCTGAGATATCAGGTCTGCTAATTGAAAGATATTAAAGACCCTATAGGCTGGTTTCGCAGGCACAGTTTAAGCCAAGTTTAGGGCAAAAAAAAATCAAGTTCAGTAGAAAACCCCATTGAGCTTGTTTTTTTGTCCTTATTGGCCCTATACGTTACTTTGTGAAACTGGAGCTCTAGGTGCATTCAAATCCTTGGTCTTCTTAAATTGATTAATTGAGTGTGTTTAGTGTTGTGGGTTTTGCCTCAACATTTTTAGTGTAATCAGTACACACAACTTAACAATATATTGATGCTAAGCTGTTTTGCAAGCTTCTCCAAAGGAATCGCAAAACTATTTTTCCATGAGATTCCCTTATTGCTGTTCTTGACCCTTGATCTCCCTCCTTTCATTGTTTTGTTTCATTTTTATGACAGAATGTAGAGTTGCAACTTATAGGTATGCATATTGTTAAAAATGCTTGATTTCAAGGTACATTTGTTTTCTTTCACAGACACACTGGCATAAAAACAAAACAAGACTGCTCCTTTTTATCACATATAATCCAGTCATTGTTCAGCTCATTACATTATACGTATATGCATTGTTTCATATATATGTTTTTATTTATACACATTAGAGATGCTAATAAATTTTATTTTTAAAAGTGTCACGGTTTGGAACATACTTTTTAATCTTGTGGAGATCAGTACTGTTCATGTCTCTGGGTACTGCCTGACAAACAAAATATAAATCAGTATTACTATTATCTGAGACATGGCTTCATCATAGCTCATCACAGAAAAGTATTTCGAATACATTACATATGTTTTCTATATCTTAATTTCTGTCTGGCATTTTGGCACAAAAAAAGTGTAGCCTTTGAATCAATTTATAATTTCTGCATCCAGATTAGATTTGCTTTGGCATTTCATCAGAAATCATTTGAAAGTATATGGGGGAATAAAGTAAGAATGTTGACGATGGGATGGTCTGTCAAAGCTATTGTATAATTGTCAAATGAGAATATTATGAAGAAAATGTTTGCTACCATATTCATATGGCGATGGGTTGTGTAGAATCCCAACTGAAAAGCCGTTTAACACAAGGGTAAAAACAGCTCTGATCCCGGTAGTGGACCCTCCCACTGCTATTTGAGTAATGGCACTATTGTAGATATGAGTTACTGTCTACGGATAGGCTACTGGAAAATGTGCTGTATCTACAACTCAGCCGGATGTGTTTTCAGTGGTGGTATTAATTCCTGACACCAGTTTGCTTCTGTGCCTACGCTGGGTAGGACATGATTGTTCGGATGTTTCCTGTCCTCAACTGCTCGATTACAGAAGCCCATCCTTGAACTGGACTGAAACCAAAGATTATTTAAATTGGAAACACTAACTCCGTTCCCAACGACTGGCCGTCCTCTTTGGTTGGATCCCGGTTATCGAATCCAGTTGGCGTGTGGGTAATGTAGTCTACAAAACACACGTGCGTAATTTTCGTGCGTCGGATCAAACATGGCAGGTCTAGAGTTATTGTCAGATCAAGGATATCGTCTTGATGGAAGAAAAGCTACTGAATTGCGCAAAGTACAAGCTCGTATGGGTGTTTTTGCCCAAGCTGATGGATCTGCATACATAGAGCAGGGAAATACCAAAGCGCTGGCAGTTGTTTATGGACCTCATGAGGTACGTTTCTGACTAAACTAGCTTACATAGCTAGCATGTTAAAAAAGTTCGCTAGATCCAGTGACCAATTACAACAGGTAGCTAGTAAAAAAAATTTAGTAGAAGTATAGAATTGAGATAACTTACCGTAAGCAATGTCCGTGTAATTAAACTTAGTCAAGATGTAATATTGACCCCAAATAGCTAACATGGTCTGATTCTAAACTCTAGAGAGTTGAAATATCTACCCTTGCTACAGACGTTCTCTATTTAGGACCAAGGCCACCTATATTGGGATATTAACATTACATCGCAAGAGAACTTGAAGCTATCCTGTTACCAGTGCAGTAAATATTTTAAGGTAACAGAAATTTTAGGTGGCCTGAACCCACCTGTGTGCATTATCGAATCAAATGTCTTCTGTTCTCAAGGTGCGAATGTCCCGCAGCAAGACCCTCCATGATCGTGCTGTCATCAACTGCCAGTACAGCATGGCAACCTTCAGTACAGCAGAGAGGAAAAGAAGACCCCACGGGGACCGCAAATCTACAGAGATGAGCCTACACCTCAAGCAGACGTTCGAGGCAGCAGTGTTAACTAATCTATACCCACGCTCTCAAATAGATATCTATGTCAAGGTACAAAACTTTTCCACACCAATTAAATATTAACTACAGATTCATGAATGAGCTACTACAATACCCAATCTTTGTGATACCTCACAGATTTGGTTGGAGTATGAAAGGGGCTGGAGTCAAAAGTTATTAATAAAATGGTGAATGCAAGTGGTTTAGTAATATCCTGCTTTGGGACTTGCAACTAAGCAGACTACTAAAATGATTGCATGATTTTATTTCTAAATGTTATTTAATCGAACAGAACACTGTGAATTGGCGGGGTAAATATCAACCTTGAATTTAATTGAAACACTCTTCCCTCAGATCTTGCAGTCAGACGGCGGGAACTACAGTGCGTGCGTAAACGCTGCCACACTGGCAGTGATCGATGCAGGCATTCCGATGCGTGACTATGTGTGCGCTTGTACAGCCGGCTTTGTGGATGAGACACCGTTGGCAGACCTGTGCCATGCTGAAGAGAGCGGAGGGGGCACATCACTGGCCCTGGCGTTACTGCCCCGCAGTGGGCACATTGCCCTGCTACAAATGGACGCTCGACTTCACCAGGATCACTTAGAGACCCTGATGGAGGCGGCCATGACAGCCTGTAAGGGTGTCAGCAAAGTGTTGGACCAGGTGGTGCGGCAGCATCTTCAGGAAGTGTCTGCGCTAACCGGAGAGTGATGTGGGCTAATTTGGACTTATGGTGAAGTCTGGCCTCTGGTTGATGGAGGAGCAAAGTACGATTTTTTTTGTTGTGATTTACAGTGTCAAGCGTTTGTAATCAGTTCCTATAAAAAAGGAAATCTTAAGCCTTAATGTCTTCTTAATTTGACCAACATTTTTTCAACATAAGAATGTGAGATTGAATAAATTATTCAGAAAAAGATTTTAAAGTTAAAGTGAAATGCATACTTACACTTAAAAAAAATTGAAATCCCAATTCAAGATAACAGAACTCTGAAAATGTACACTATGAATAACAAGTGACAATAGTTTGGCTATATACAGGTGCATCTTCAAAAAGCATCTACGTTTTTATCCGTTATTCAAATAAAAAAGCGATACCTTCATATATTGTAGATGACCCATAAAGTGAAAAATGTCAATACTTTTTTTATTTCACTCTTGATGATTACGGTGTACAACTCATCGAAATGAAAAATCCATCATCTCAATATTAGAATAAAAAATGCAGAATACAGACTTAAGCGCGCGAACAAATTAGTAAAGTGAGCGTGCGAGTTATAAAACGAACCGCGCATTAAAAATGTTCCCCCCCTCCCTGTCACCTCCGGGGCTTTGTAGCCAGTAGATGTCAGTGAGATTTACACTGATCGTAACATTGTTAGCTACCCTTTCAACAACGCGGTAGTACGAAGGTAGCGAAGACAACAGTACTTGAGTCAGAATATCTTCTGCGGCAATGCAACTTGTTCCTTAGTGCAGACTAGCAGTTGTAGTATGAGCTCAAATGAAAGTTTAATGCCACAGTTTAAAACTCCTATGCATGTGAATTAAACAACGTCATTATCGCGGTAAGACTCCTTTTCGGGTAAAATATATCTTCCGCTAGAATGATTTAATGCTCTACTTCGGTGGGCTAGCTACACAACAATGTGCCCGATGTTGCGAGCATAATTGTAACTAATCACAAATACCAAGACCCTTTTGCACATCCAAATAAAATAACGTAGCCACAAAGACGAGTGCGGTGGCTCCAGGCCTTCAGACTTGTCAGGATGCCTCAGGTAACCTGTGGAACCTTGCTTCGTCACAAACGTATTTCAATCAATCAAATTTATAAAGTCCCTTTTACATCAGCAGTTGTCACCAAGTGCTTTCACAAAACACCCAGCTGAGACCCCAAGGAGCAAGCAACATGTGTTGATGCACAGCACCTGGTTTTACAGGTGGTGGCCATAGACAATTGCTCTCTCATCCTTGCTCTCTTATCCTGACTGATTCCTCTCTTGTTTTGCTAGTGTCCTTGGCATTCATAGTAGCATGAGGCGGTACTTGCAGCCCATTCAGGTTGCAGTTAGTCCAACTTCTCCAGGATGGCACAATATATGCTGTCTCAAGGTTTACAGTCTCAAGAGCATGGAGAAGATACCAGGAGACGGACAGGGCACGAGGAGAGCAGAAAAGGGCCATAGAAGGCCATCAACCCAGCAGCAGGACTGGTGTCTGCTCCCTTATTTGAGGAGGAGCACTGCCAGAGCCCTACAGCGGGCTTCTGGTGTGCATGTTTCTGACCAAACTGACGAAACAGACTCCATGAGGGAGACATGAAGGCCCGAAATCCTGTAGTGGGACCTGTGCTCACAGCCCAGCACCATGCAGCTCGATTGGCATGTCCGCCATTGGCTCCGTGTTCTCTTCACAGATAAGAGCAGGTTCACACTGAGCACATGTGAAATAGCCTGGAGACACTGTGATGAATGTTATGCTGCCTGCAACATCACCAGCATGACCGGTTTGGCAGTGGGTCAGTGATGGTCTGGGGAGGCATATCCTTGGAGGGTCGCACATACCTCAACGTGCTAGCCAACATTACCCTGACTGCTGTGAGGTATGGGAGGAAATCCTCCAACCCATCATCAGACCTTATGCTCGTGCAGTGGGTCCTGGGTTCTTCCTGGTGCAGGACAATGCCTGGCCTCATGTGGCCTGAGTCTATTGATAGTTCCTGGATGACGAAGGCATTGATGGCATTAACTGAGACGTTCCAAAAACTTGAATCCAATTGAGAACCCCTGGGACATTATGTATTGGTGAATCCAACGTCGCTGAGTATTGCTACAGACCTGTCCAGGAGCTCACTGATGCCCTGATCCAGGTCTGAGTGATCCCCAGGACACCATCTGTGGTCTCACCAGGAGCAGATGTTGGGACTGTATACAGGCATGTGGAGGCCATACAAATGAGTCACATTATAGTTGCCATGATAAAATTCAGGCAAGTTGGAAGAGCCTGTGGTTTCATTGTTCACTTTAATCTTAGGTGAGTGAGAGTCTAGCCTTCAGTCCGTTGGTGATTTTGGTTTCCATTGACTCTTACGTCATTTTGTTCTGAACAAATTACAAAACGTACAGTCAAGATTTATATCTTTAATATATTTCCTTAATCAAGACTCGATGTATGATTTTAAGTGTTGCCTTAATTTTTTGATAAATGTTTTATGCCAGATCAGTATGCGAGAGGACCACAGTCTCAAACCACAGTATGCTGAAAATAGTATGCCAAACGTTCCCGGATAGTCTACTATTACTGTTACATGCCTCCCTGAATGCTTTTTTTGTGAAGTATAGCCTAGACCACGACCCCTTAGGTAGTAAAAGAGGAGGGCTTTCCAAGATTTTCTCGGCTTTTCACTTGAAGAATAAGTCAGTTATCGCAGATGGAGAACTAAATTCTCCCAAGTTCAACATAAAAAGGCACTGGAAAACAACGGAACATTTTGCTATTACATATAGTTTCAGCTAGCCAGACACCATTTTAAAAGAGGTGCATGGAGGTTATACTTATTATTTTGAGATTAAAAAAAATGTAATGTATGGATATTGTTTTAGACAAGTTGCAAATCGTGAATTTTGACTAAAGCGACATCATGTGATCAGTCTTCTTCACCAGAAGGCATGAAAGGTAGCTAAAACATTCTAGTAAACACTTAAGAGAAAACTGTGGTCAGTCACTTGTAACACAAAAAGGAAATAAAACGTTATTGAACAAAATAGTAAGGTGGCCGGCCGAGAATAGTTTTTTAGCCACGTCGCTAACCAACTAACTGAAAATGTAAATATTTCTACTGAAATTTCAGAAATGATCATTAATGAAATGCAAGTTAACATGTGTGTATGTCTCAAATAATCACTAAACATTGAAAACCTGATGAAATTATTAATCGGTACAATAAGATATATTTCTGATAGTTGGTAGAACCCCCTATATTTTTCGATATTAGGGATTCTACAATATTGTTACTGGCTTGTACGCAATTAAAACGGCTTCATAAGTGCTATTTGTGGTGGATAAAACGTTAGCTAGGTTAACACAATGCTTAATTGTGTCTAGCCAAAAAATATTCAAACCTGGCGTTATGTTAATGCGCGTAAAAATAATAATAAAAAAAATGCAGACGCAATTTAATGACGAGATTGTTTGTTCCAATACTGGCATACTAGTTTACTATATACTAAACATTACGTACTTGTAGTACGTAGCATCTAGTATGCGATTTGAGATTCAACTTCACCACCATCCGGCGTATCGGCTATCTGGTGCAGTTATAACAAATCGTTGACGGAACTTCTGGCTGAAGCGGAAGTTGGTCCGTCACACCAGTTCGATAAGAAACAAGGAAAACCAATGAAACAATTAGAGTGGGGTTTACCTGGGTATAATTGTGGGTGTTTCTTTTCTTTTTACGTAGACGTACTATCTTGTTATTAAATTCGCGTTTTAAAACCGGTTGAGGTATATACATTAGCAGAATAGTAAACTCTGATTTGGGGCTGATGTGTTTGTTCGGGAACCTATACAGCTTAGCCAAGTAGCTAACTGTAGCTAGTATTTACCAAATTTAACATTAGTCCTTCAATAATATTAGGTTCTATCAGGTAACTAGCACGATTAGCACTCGATGGCTACATATAATTGCAGGAGGGGTTGACAAGAAGCTAATGACAAATATTGTGGGGGTCTTTTTTTCACCGAAGGGTCCAACTGAACTAGTTTCAGTTGTACAAGCAACATGGGACTGCTGTCAGACCCAAACCGAAGGCGAGCCCTGACCAACCTGCTCACCCGTCTCAATGCACCAATCTGGTGAGTCATTGTAGTAACTTATTTTTTTTTATTGATTTGGCATGTAAAAGGTCACTGTCTTGATCCACATAATTTATTCAATATGGTTACATTTGCATTGTGGATTGAACAATCAACACTGCCGTTGTAAACACCTTGTTATAACTACCTTAGCGACACAGGACAATTTATTAGATGCGTTCACAATCGTGCAGTCCCCCAACACTTCAGGAACAGTGTTGCCTTCCCCTTCACTAAACTGATATAACAACATAGTGACGACAAGTGTCAAATGGATGTTAGTAAATTAGTGCTTAATGATATTAAAATCGAAATGATAGCATTTCAATTGGTTGTATCACTTGCTCTGAGACCTTTAAGTAAACGTTATTCGTGCTTTACAAGTGCTGTGGCTTTTGTGGGGCTGTGGCAATGATGCTTTGTGTGACAGTGCTATTTGTGTTCTGAGCATAGCTGTCTCAAGAGCCGTGTGGGGCGGTCAGAAAAAAAACTGCTACCTATGTTTACTGATTTATCTCCGCAGTGTTGTGTGCTACCTGGCAGGTGTGATGTGGTTCATGGGCCTGGCCTTTGAACCATTCACCCTGCGCACCTACATGTCTGAGAACGCCATGGGCTCCACCATGGTGGAGGAACACTTCCCAGCAGGAGAGAGGGCTCTGGCCACCGGCAGAGAGTTTGCCGCTCACAAGAAAAAAGTTGGGTGAGTGAGTCTGAAATGTTTTTCCTTTTGTACATTAATAAAGCCAGACGTTCTTGTTTGTGTTACTTGACCACAGAAACGTGTTTGACACTTGCCTATCACAAACCCAATCATTATGATTCAGTTATTACCCTGTCTGTCACAATTCCAGCTTTACGAATGATCTAGTGGGCCAGTCGCCTCCCATAATAATTCTGTATTTTCAATAATCTTCCTTTCTTCTCGGTAGTGGAATGCCTGTGGATTGGCTGGTGAAGACGATGGAGTCTCGAGGGTTGGAAGTATTTACTCAGAGCTTCACCCGCAAGCTTCCCTTTCCTGATGAAAACAAAGAGAGATATGTAAGTGTGTTGACTGTGCTAAGACAAAAATGTCTGCACGTCGAACAATCTATTTCATGTCAGGACACCCACATAGACACACATGCCCTCTCCTACAGACACATCCTTTCTCTAAACAGGCGTTCTTTCTGTTTTTCCTCACTCTGTTTCTGTTTGGGTCAGCTGGTGCGTGGCACTAATGTGTATGGAATCCTGCGGGCCCCCAGAGCATCTCGTACTGAAGCGCTGGTGCTGAGCGCCCCGTGTAGTCAGGGAAACGCCAACAACCAGGCTGTGGGCCTCCTGCTGGGTCTTGCCCAGTACTTCAGGAGTCAGTATACCACTTACACTTACTCAGGCCATTACAGAAGCACACAGTCACACACTCCTGTTGGATTTCTAAAAATGATTGATCAACGATTGTCCCTGTCTCAGGTCAGGTCTACTGGGCCAAGGACATCATCTTCCTGGTGAACGAACACGATCTCATCGGCATGCAGGCCTGGCTGGAGGGGTACCACCACACCAACACCACAGGTCAGTGCTCAGCAACTCGACGCGTCGGTGTAGCCCCGTAATTCAGGCCGGCACACCAGTATGGCCTCTGTGCTTTGTCTCGTGTCAGTACCATGAACCCCATCCCTGGCACCCCTCTGCCCATACCGGTTCCTTCCTCAGGTGGCGACTGGTCTCCGCTGCAGGGTAGAGGTGGCTCCATCCAAGCAGCCCTGTCTCTGGAGCTCAGCAGTGATGTCATCACCAGTCTGGACTTGGTCCTGGAGGGGCTCAACGGCCAGCTGCCAAACCTGGATCTGGCCAACCTCTTCCACGCCTTCTGCCAGAAGATAGGGGTCCTATGTACCATCCAGGGCAAGGTAAGGTGGGGGTCCGGGTGGGGGGGGTGGAGCATCAGAGAGGGCTTATTATACCAACTCACAATTCTTTTGCTTTGTGCTTTCCTGTGTGTCAGGTACGGAGGAGCCTGTCTGGTCCCGGTGTAATTAACCAGGACTATCATGCTGTTTGACGTGTCTCCAGTACGGAAATAACGCGTTAAATTGTCTGACTGAATGTGCTGTCTCCTGTCTCCACCCAGCTCCAGAGGAATGACTGGGAAAGTACATCAGGCTACAGCCACTCCGTCCAGACCATGATGCTGATGGTGCTGAAGCAGGCCAGCGGACGGCCTTGGGGGGACCACGGCCTGTTCCTCAGATACCACATAGAGGCAGCTACCATCAGGGGGATTAACAGCTTCCGACAGTACAAGACAGACACCACCACCATCGGCAGGTCAGCAACCAATGTCCGCTTCGGAATTCGATGTGTCCTTTCTGGGAGGGATGTTATGTCCTTTACCGTGAGGATTCCTCATGGATGAATGTCCCTCCTCCCCCCAGGCTCCTGGAGGGCATGTACCGGAAGCTGAACAACCTCCTGGAGCGTCTGCACCAATCATACTTCTTCTACCTCATGCCCTCGCTCACACGCTTTGTCTCCATTGGTTACTACATGCCGGCCTTCGGCCTGCTGGCCGTCATCCTGCTGCTGCGCGTATCCTTCCACCTCTATGACCGAAGAGGACCTGGCGTTCATTCAACCAGGTAGTGCTGAGGTCAGAATATATTTTTCCGATTGAGCCCCCGAGGAAGGGGTTAAGGAGCAGCATGTTCCGTTCTCTACACAGGAACGCGGTCGTTATTTTAGTGAAAAGACATGAGTCATGTTCAGTGTTCTTAAGTCATAAGTGTTGCTGTGTTGATGATGTTAGCCTGAACTCGGGTGTCTGTCAGTGTCCTTAACAGCAGTAACAGGCCTTAGATCTGTGGGTGCAGCTTGGAGCTTCAGCACCTGGGACAGAGGATGGACTGGCTGAGAGAGAGCAGGTCAGAATTAGGGTAGAGTGTGTCAGAACGTGTTCATGTGTGGCCATTTCAGGTATAGTATCCAAGTTTTTACTTCAAGTTAACAAATGCTAATTGTTGCTGTCATTCTATTTGACTCGGTCCTCGTGTTTTCCTCTGTCCCCCAACCAGCCCCCCTCTGGCCCTGGGGTCCTGTCTATCCTGACTCCAGTAGTGATCAGTCATATGACGGGGGTAGCTCTGTACTGCCTGCCCATCATGTCTCAGGAGATGGCTGTGCAGCACTTTCCTGTATCTGAGACAGAAGCTGTGGTCCTCACTGCTATAGCCATCTACACTGCAGGCCTGGCCCTGCCTCACAACACACACCGGTACACTCTTTCTCTGGCTTTATCACACACACACACACACACACACACACACACACACACACACACACACACACACAGTACCACCTATCTCACGCTTACTATGCATCTGCCAAGGCCAGGTTCTCCCACATACCCTCAGGATGTCACCGTTTGAGGATACTGTCACAGCAAACTGCTTTTCACACTCAACACAGTCTTATCCAATAATATTGCTAATTAATATTGTGTTACCAGTCGGGTGTTATTAGTTAAATCAAACTGATTCCATGACGGGCATTGTGCAGGGGTCGGGAACTTTTTTTTTGTCCCCACACGTATTTTGGTAAAACAATATGTATATTTAAAAAATATACAGAGGGAGTTGCTTTAAAAATCCCACAAAAATCATTTATCCAATCTTCCTATATGTCCAAAGGAGTTTGCTGCACGAAATGTCTTTTGACCCTTTTTCAGAGCTTAACATTTCCCTTACTAGCAATTAAGTTCATTTGGACATAAAGAAATGTGTTACTCAGACTTCCTCTGCCATTGAGTGCACAGAAATAGGCCTACATCCCCTCACCAATACTAGTGTAATGATTCGATAGTGGCCTAAATTGGTTATTTAATGTCAATTTATGATCATGTTGGTCGGCAGCTGTTCTATGTCTCGGTCTTCCTCCCCTAGGCTCCTTCAAGGAGAGGGCACAGAGCAGGGCTGGAGGGTGCTGAAGCTGGTGGCCCTGCTCTACTTGGCTGTGTTACTGGGCTGCACTGCCCTCATCAACTTCTCCCTGGGCTTCATCCTGGCCCTGTCCCTGGTGCCCATCGCTGCCTTCATCACGCCACACACGCACAAGTAATACTCTCACCCAAACACACGTGTCCCCCTGTCTTGTGTGATTCCAGAGGAGTGTTATCAGGGACAATCTCCTGTTTGAACTATGATGGTAAAACAAGGAAAATAATGATTTGTGGTCATGGTTTGAATACGGTAAGGGCAGTAAGGGGTTGTGTTAATGCAGATGTCATGGTGTTCTCCCTCCAGGCTCCTATAGTAATGTTGGACCTCTTCCCCCCCCTAGGCCTCTGTCTGCAGCCATCATGGTGCTCCTAAGCCCCGGCTTCACTCTGCTCTACTGCGTCTTAATCTTCCAGGAGCTGCAGGAAACCCCCGTCTCCCTGCAAGACGGTTGGATGCTCTTTCTGTCAGTCATCTCGCAGGGCATTCTGGACCACTCCCTCTACGGCTCATTGGTCTACCCACTCCTGGCTCTGCTGATCTACCCCTGCTGGCTGCTGCTCTGGAACATCCTCTTCTGGAAGTAGACGACCGGTAACCCGGGGACAACAGCTCCCAAGTCTGCCTGCAAATGGCAACTACCTGGAGGTGTGGAACTGGTATAGACCTGCCTTTGTGCAATGTACTCCATCCCTTATGAACTGGTGTGCTCAGGTCTGACCTTTCCCCAGGGAGTTGACTGACTTGACAAGGGCGAGTGGTTTAGAGCAGTGGGTTGGCCTTGTGGGGTCCAGTACAATTGAAAAGATTATATTGGGTCAGGATTTCATGTGCATTTGTTTGGTTTGTTGTACCTTAAGTAATGCACAGTTTTGTTCGGAACAATTTTTTTTATTGGTTATGTTATTGAGCCCGAGTGAAGACTTATGAAACTGGATTACAGTACCACTCTGGATTTTCGAAGGGATAGAAATGTTGAGGCAACATTCAGGCAAACAAAGCCCTCGGCAAATCAACCATAATCACATTCACCACGTGAGTTAGAAATTCTTTGTTTGGATGCATTTTTTACTTTTCTTTAACCTTTTGAAACATGTGGACACAGACGCTCAAATAAAAACTGCTCAAACTTGATTCTTAAGATTTTATTCAGGTAACACCCTTTTATAGTGTTTCTGACAAAACATTCACTATCACGGTTCAGAACAACATGGTAAGTAGGTGAAATGCAGCAAAAATCAACATTGTGTTACACACTGAATACAATATTATAAAAATAAGCCTTTTAAAACCCTGTCCCCACAGATTTGTTTTCTAGCAACCAATTCCCCTCACATCAAACAATATGGCAACAACCAATGAGAGCCAAGACCTGGGTCTTATTCACAATATGTCCCAGAACGCTGATCTAGGATTAGTTCTACCCTTATGTAGAATTATGAAGATAGTGCTGAAGGTAGACCTGTACTCCAACTGCTTAAAAACAGGCCCTGGTGTTATCCTCACTTGCAGTATTTGTAGCAACTTTCACAGTTGAACAAAAAAATGTTTCACTTATATATTGCTCATAAAAATTTTTGCTCATTCGCTCATCTGAGATTTCCAGTAGAAGAACGAGGGAAGACCAACTGCCCCTCAATAAATATTGGACAAGTCCACTCCAACCCCCACATATAATAAATAATAGTGAAGTCTGTCACAGGGCAAATGTTGCTGACTGTCATGTCCAGAGCTGAGCCAAAGGCCAGCTGTCATAATGAACAGGTCCTTCCTACAATGACCACCAGGTGGAGCTGTGTGCCGCAGAGTCCTCCAGTCTAATCAGTCTTATCAGTAGTGAGGCTGTGGTTTAAGAAGCAGTACGGTAGTGTGTCAGCTGTGTGTGTGTTCTGTCATCCAGATGGGGGAGGGGGGGTGTGTATGCATGTGTTTGCTCGGTCATCCAGGCTGGGGTGGATCAGGGTGTGTGTGTGTGTGATCTGTCATCCAGGCTGGGGTGGATCAGGGTGTGTGTGTGTGTGATCTGTCATCCAGGCTGGGGTGGATTAGGGTGTGTGTGTGTGTGTATGCTCTGTCATCCAGGCTGGGGTGGATTGGGGTGTGTGCGCATGCTCTGTCATCCAGGCTGGGGTGGATTCGGGTGTTTGTGTGTGTATGTTCTGTCATCCAGGCTGGGGTGGATTTGTGTGTGTGTGTGTGTGTGTGTGTGTGTGTGTGCGCTCTGTCATCCAGGCTGGGGTGGATTGGGGTGTGTGCGCATGTGTGTGTGTGTGCATGCTCTGTCATCCAGGCTGGGGTGGATTAGGGTGTGTGTGTGTGTGTATGTTCTGTCATCCAGGCTGGGGTGGATTTGTGTGTGTGCGTGTGTGTGCGTGTGTGTGTGTGTGTGTGTGTGTGTGTGTGTGTGTGT
>JACXGJ010005335.1:0-39678 GCA_016801105.1 Esox niger
ACAATGAAGAACTTTCATATAGGCCATGTAACATTTACAATGAAGAACTTTCATATAGGCCATGTAACATTTACAATGAAGAACTTTCATATAGGCCATGTAACATTTACAATGAAGAACTTTCATATAGGCCATGTAACATTTACAATGAACCACATTTGACCAAATGGCATCTATAATATCTCGAACGCATACCAGATGTCTTCATAACATTTACAATAAATAGGCCCAACACTCAGATACATACGGTTCACAATTTAACCAAACGTATATAAACCACGTGACGCTCATGTCAAACCCATATACAGTTTGTCACGTATCATTCACGGTTAATGACCTCATATTTTTCATCCATCGTAACAACAGGAAAACGTTATCCAGCCCATACATGGCCCAAATCATATCCATTTTAGTCATGTTGCGAATTATTTGAATTTAAGGAAACGAATATGCCGGATATTAAAGCAGCCAGTCATGCACCGTTAACGAGTAGTCAGGCCGTTATTGCTCCTTCTGGGTCAGGAGGGTAAAACAACAAAAGGCATGTTGTAAGTCGTTTGTGAGTGTTTCATAGACATCTATCCTTTGTTAATAAATTACTAGCTTGTCTGACTGGACCGTGTGTATTACTCGTCTGATTGGTGGAGGGTGCTTTGTGCGAGGTTAATGTAGGCATGGACTGAATTCAAAGAATAAACGAAACCTGAAAGAAATTGATCAGTTGTAGCCAACTGAGTTACAGTTCATGTAAGGAAAACGACCAATGCTCACTAACGGATGAAAACGGGTTGGTGCGCAAAATGTGTACGAAATGAAACTTGCTGTGTATAGAAAATAACTAGGATATTTTATTTTTGCTCATTAGACGTTACCAACGCGTCTAATGATCAAAAATAAATGTTGCGTATATAGTTTTTTTCTCAATATTATACTGTTGTAAAAGGGAAAATAAACTAAAAAACGGTTTCTGCAGCGGTAGGCCTATTAATTCCTCTGTGCAAGTCATGCAATGTTGGTCTGTTTAGTGGAGGCTATATAACCGCCCCTTCTCTGTTAACAGTGTAGGCTTTTCGACTGAATAAAACGGTGCTTGTGTCCCCCTACATATCCAAATTGACCAGGTGTTTACAGACTTGTCCATCAGTTCAGGCTCCACGCGGTCTCCACTGGTATCCACAAAGATTATGAGACGTCTTCAAAACCAACGTTGCCATGTCTGCGCTCCTAAAGTGCACGCTGTTTAGAGATGGCGGCGCAGATTGGAGATCCCGGGTCAATATCACCGGTCAGATTCCTTTAATCTTACCCTGCAAAGCAGTCACATTGTTTTGTTTAAGAGTGAAAATGAGAATCAAAATGTGTGGGTACAGTATGTCTTGAATTCTCGTGTCAACTGTCAAGGCCAATTCAGCGGCTATATTTTATTTTAGGAAAAACAAATATTAGATAACTATGGAGAGGACCAAAACTTTAATTAAATTAGGAAGGTTTAATTCCAAATGAGTTTATCCGTCTATATTTAGTAACATTGCATTAATCGGTAAAAAGAAATGGGCTAATGTTGTCACTTGTCAATATTTCCAATTTCTTTGGTCGCTTTTTTTCGGAAGTTGGTTATTCATTGCATTGACGTAAATAGATGGAGTGGTGACGTGTATTAATTCATTTTAAAATCCTTTTGGAAACCATTCGTTTTCTTTCGTAGTAAATTGGTTACTCTCTTTGAGTTACTTTCAAATGGCAATCAACATTTTGTAGGCCTGTGGATTCCCTGAGTGAATGCACATTACCGTGCTATCTGAATATTTAAGATAAATTACATTTCGATGATTTACAGTACGATTAGCTCACTTGCTCTATAGCCTTGCAAATAGGCAGCAAATTTGTTATTTTTATACATTTGCCTGTAAACTAATATAGAAACGTTTTAACGAAAATCTGCGTTTTTTTATGTCGACTGATTTAGTATTATTGATACAGGATGATTGTATTAGGATCCCCTAAAGCTAATGCCAAAAGCAGTTGCTACCCTTCCTATGGTTCACTCATAAGATGAAACATAACATACAGTATTACGGAACAGATAGATACAGTACAAACCACGAACATGCGTCTAAAAACAAATTACAATGCAGTCTCTGCTCTGCTCAGACCTTGAACAAACAACACCAGACACGAGTTTCAAAAATTACCTTTACAGAACAGTATCATTATATGAAGAACCCGCTGCTTATAATCAATACGAACTTTGGTTTGTTTTAACAATTCTTTTGTCTGAGCTAACCTGAAGTTCTTGAAACACTAATTTTACATCATTGCAATGAGTTTTACCATTAATCTGGAGTGGAGTTGATTCTCTTCTGTGTTTCTGAGATTGCCGAGGCACTAATAACTATTTCTAAGTGGGCATATTAGGATTTTTTATTTCTGATAATCTTCCACAGATATTTCTAACATGCTTATAAAATGTCCAATGTATCAGATTTATCTTATTCGATATTTCACACAGTTCTTCTTTCAGAATGTTTTGGAATTCAGTTGGTGTTTTTTGATCTATTAAAACCCCGGTCACTGATTTATTACATTCGATTTGTTAAAAATATTTTTTATTTGGTGCCCAATAAAACATTAAATTAAATGTGGCTATGTTAAGCGGGAATGGGGCTGTGTGAACAAAAGTATTTTATGAAAAGATTACAGAGGAAATGCCATAGGCGAGGAAGAAATATCCACAGTGAATATGACAGTCTGTCTTCCTTGCCAAACTAAAATCAAAAGCAATAAATCAAAAACGTCACCCTCTCAATTACAACTTCGCCTTATCGTACGCTAGGCCTATGTTTGACAATACAGCCCGAAGGAAATTAATATTCACACTAGTCTTACAATGTGTGGTCAATTACATAGCAATTATTCTTGTGATTATTATGTGAAAAAAGTTTACTGTAGACGAATAAGCCCTTGTGCAGGTCAGAGAAAACAGAGGATGTAGATGACCAACACTTCCCACCCTCTGGGGCAATAACGTTTTTGGGATATGGCTGTGGTCAATATAATTAATCCTGCATCCGTTTGTGCATTATTCTTCTCAAAACCGAATACTGTTACGATTGCTTGAAGAGTGATGGTCTGTATTAATTTTCACGTATTTGTAGGCAGACATTTTCTTACCGTGAGTTGACTGACAGATTGCAGTTACAGATTCATCCTTTAAGCAAAAAAAAATCGTTACCTAAAAATCTGATGTTCTCTACTCGGGTGAATCGCTTTATAATTCACTTAATGGATTATATATTAAAAAAAAGGCAAATAAACAAAATTATATTAATTATCATTCGGCCTGGTTGAACTTAAATAATTGCTGTCTTAAAACCATTAGATTAGGAATGCATAAAGATAGAATGGTGATATTTCATATCTTTAAATCCCGCGTGACAAACTTAGAATCTACTACATTTCAAGAGATGTATCTCCTACATTCCCTTACCTCATTTACAATAATATACTATTAACTGACATTAAGCCAGTCAGATGAGACTACAAGAGGGCTCCATGTTTAATTCTATTTTCATTCGGCCAGTTGGGCACTAAAATTTGTCTAATAAAAGGTCTTGACGTGTGCGTAAAAGACTCTCTATCCCTGCATCAATTCGTAATCAGCTTTTTTTACAAAATGAAAGACGAACACAACTCCACATTTTACTGACAGGAACAACACGTGATTAAATTCTTGGCGGATCATATCGACCCGCTGTCGCGCCTGGTCCCCCCTGTTTCACGGGTCTTTGTTCCTGATCTTCTAAATCCCACCCACTTGAAATGCAGAGAAGAAGAAACCCACTCTCTAACGCTCTTGCACAGGCGCCTTGGTTTCACGGTATCAGTGTCCAGAGTAGAGTTGTTAAAGTACAGGCTGGACCGACAGATGGAGACGGAAAGTTGCTTGTCTTTCTCTTCCCAACCAAATCGAACAACACCGGACAACTCACCCGGGATGGAGCGTACGTGTAGTTCGGGCTCTTTTCTTCACTGTGATGAGCTACAGAAAACCACACATGTTCCTCTTACGCACCGTCTTAGTCTCCGGGGTCAGGGTGACTTCTACAGCTCGACCTCCATGGGACGGTTTAACGAAGGCGCATCCGTGGACTTTACGCACGGTGCAGCGTCCACGAACCCTCGCTCCTCACCAAACAAACACAGCAAATACATGGAAAATATGAATCAGAACCAAAAGGGTTCATCAATAAGCGGGAAGGGCTCGTTTTATGAAAACAACTCGGAGGGTAAGTGAAGGCTTTATTCAAAGAATGTCTAATCACGTCAACGGAAAGTATAGTTATGGAGGAATATGACAACAATAGGGGAATATGAAATTATATAATAACAACAACAATGCTGATTACAGAAATAACAGTGGCAATTATTTAACTTAATAATATAATTAGGCCAACATAATTTAATTGGAAGTCCACGGCCGTTTTACTTGTGGAGACGGGGGGTGGGGGGCGTGGGGGATGGCTGAAACCCTTGATAAGGTAACTACGGGAAACGTTGCTGTTGTCAGCTACATCAAATTATTTCAACTTTTGATTTATAGGGTAGACTCAGATACATTTAATTTCGTCAGGTGTCTTTAGCGCAACCCATAGGTTGTTTTTCAAGACTGAATAAAATGGTTTCCAATGATCGTGAAACGTTTTGTCCGTTTTTAACTGTTCGCCTGGAATTATTATTACTTGGGTTATATAATTTAGGATATATTAGTCATCACAGCAGGCCGCGGAGCAATTTAAATGATTTATAATTAGCCTACATTAACGTAGCATATTGCTTTTGTTGCTAGAGCTCCTTTGGTCTTCAAATTATATGATTTTCTTAAAACTTAAATTCCGAATTTAAGCTATTTCAGTTTGTGTCAACCTAGTTTTCCCAATGTTGCCTTATCGAATTCGGAAATAACTCAAACAAAAAAAATATGAACCTAAATGAGTCAACGACATATTATAGGCCTAGATGAGTGTTAAACAGTAGTCTACGCCTACGTGATTATTAGTCTAGACCTGCTAAACAGAAGGTTCAATGCAAAAATGCGACAAAATAACGATATTATTGATTATATACGTAATTCTTGTGATGTTATTTTAACCCAATATATGTTCAAAAATTCACACTAAAACACACTAAAAAGCAGACTTTGGCAAATATGCAAGCATCTCGCTGGTATTAAAAATGTCATCAGGTTTTATCTGCACTTGACACTGGTAGTAACAATTAGTTTTGATGTGAAGTGGGCGCGGGCCAAAGGTCAGAAAGAGAGAGCCGTCTATGCGCGTGATCATGGCGTCCGTGCAGGAGCCTTCATCTGGTCTTGTAAACAACGATCCTCTGCAGCCTTCACAAATGATAAACAATACACATAAAAGGACACCTGTTTTCTTATCCAAGTTCTATTTTGTTTTTAAATGATAAAAATGTGGACATTTAAATTTGATTTTCTAGTGATTCATGCAAGGGCTCAGAAAATACTGACTAAGCTTGAGAAGCCCTCATTCAATTCTTGTTCAGATAATAGGTCTATTTTTCCTCAGTAATATTATAAGATATTAACTTGAATGTATTCAGTGCATTTTGAAACGTGTTCAAATCATGAGTTAAATTTAAGGAAACATTCAACTATTTTCACAAGTGCTTTAGTTGACTCCCCACACACACATACACACACACCCACATAACAAACACACACGGACATTTTTATATAAATATATATTGTTTTATAAATTAGTTTTCACAGCTTGCAGAGAAATCATTTGCCACTGAATACAAAACATTATAAAAAGGTGTCGTAATAAAATGCATCAGAGAATCCAAACAAACTTTCTTTTGGATAAAGTCTCTCATTCTGAATACAGTTTCTGCCCTGAAAATTTTACACAAAAATCCACTTAACCCTGTATCCATATTTTCAAATCAGTTTCATTCAAACATTTATGGAACATTTTACAAAAAATGTATTAATAAATAGTTGAGAGTAATAATACAGAGACCAAACAATAGACAAGAACACCCTCAGGACAGAATAAATGCTCAGTCCACCTGGTTGGGGAATTTCAACCAGGTGTCACAATGTGTTTGTTGGCAAACCAGAAATGTTTGGTGGAATGATTCCATACATTCTTAATTCTTTGGTAAGTATACCGACATTGCATTTAAATATTCCATTCCATCAACAGCCATATAATGTCTGAAACAGATGACAAGGTTTAGACGAGTTTTCAAGTATACATGTCCTGGCGTATGGCTGTGTGATATTATATGTTGGTGGGGTAGCCTGGTTGTCAAGAGGGTTGGCCTAAAACTCAAAAGGCCGCTGGTTCTAATTCCCAAGCTGACAAAAACCCGTCATTCTATCCCTGAGCTGGACAGTTAACGCTAACTGTTTCCAGGTCATTGCTGTAAATATAAATGAATCGTCTATTTACAGGTTTTAGAGGCTATTGATACGTAAAATGCATATAAAGCCTGTTGGAATAACTTCATCTCAGTTTTGTACGATGACGATAATTGCATTTCACAATTTCCATTATACAATAAGTTTCACCTTAATTTAGATTTGAAGCAAAACCTGAAATTACATTCCTACTGCTCTTAATTCCAAATGGACTGTTGTGGATTTCTGCCTGACCAAAAGTCTGCAGTTTTTTCCCTTTCTTGAACTTTGAGTGATCGCAACATAGTCCTTAATTGAATGGGATTTCCCGAGGGCAAGTACATTACCCTGAATGGCATTCTGATATAATACGAGTTGTCCTGGAGTGTTTAGGATCACATCCTTAGTCACATTTTCCTTATTCATTGTCATCCATTGTAGAGGCCACTGTTGTCTCCAGCCGACTTTCTTTGTAACAGAACTAAATACAACGGCTTGAGGAATCATCTAGAAGAGCAAATAGAGAGAGCTTTCTTATCTACCGGTTAAAATATGTGAACATTCCCCAGAGGTAAAGATGAAACCTGTACAACAAGACAAAACGCAATGAGACAACTTCGAAATGTTGGCTGTCGTTGGATTTCGTAACTGTATTAATGAGAGAGTGATTCAAGATACAGTCTGGCTTATTTAGCTGCCTGAATGCACCAACATAGCATTTAAAACAATGTATTTAACTTACAATATCCCATGAACTCAAGTGTTACGACAACTGGGGGTTGTTCGTCGATATTTCTTTATTTTTGCAAGCCATCCTCTCAAGTGGACAGTGAAGGGACGTGGACCCTGATAAGGACTTGGTGATATCTGTGTCCAGTAGAATATACAACAGGCTTATTCATGTTATTGCCAAAGACAGCAGTGAGATTGCACAGAGACTCTCCATCTCTACTGCTCAATTTGATCTGAAATGTAGATAAAAGCGAGGTCTAATCATGTTCTATTTCCATTGGCTTTTCCAACGATCTTGAAATAATATTATTTTCTGAGATGATGCAGATATTAACAAACACTTGACCCAAACTCACTATAACAAGATTTGTACACATACTCATCTTGGCCTGCTACATACACTGTTTTTATAACACTTGGTAATACAACAGAGACAAACTATTTGGTGTGATTTTAATGATTTTCTTTTTAAAGAGGTGCTTACCCGCGGCTTTCAGACCCTCTCCTATGGAAGTGTCTCGGTCTGTAAAGCCTAGAGATGTTTAATCCGAGTGTTTATTTTCCGGGTCAGATCTGAGTCAAGATATTCGGTGTGTCCATGCATGATGCTTCATTGCTCTCCAGCATTCTGAGCCGCCACAGAGAGTCACACGCCTTCAAAGGCTGACAGCCTTCCTGTTTTGTCTATTGGCGCAGTTGCGGGGGGAGGGTTAATTATGGTATAGCAGGGGAAATGTTAAGGGCAACCCAAGCAGAATGAGCACGGGTGCCTATTTCAGGACTCGTGAAGCGCTGTTTTAGGGGGAATGTTGAAATGACCAGATGACACCCTGGGGTTTGATAAACATTCCTTCATTTTTTCATGAAATAATTTATTTAATTTAGGCCTAAGTAATTAAATTAGACTGTATGTTGTGTCAGTCCAAACCATGCTGCTGACATTTTACTTTTCCCCTCAAAATAAGATGTATCTGAAAGCCAATCATAACATGCTTCATGTACAGAACAAGGCCAGGAAAAGAATGATCTGACTTTACACCATTATTACAACATTCTATATATTTACTATATGTCCCAAAAATAACATACACCTGAAACTACAGCTAAAAAGAGTGGGAATGATAGATTTCCATGATTTAATGCAATTAATCGAGGCTTGCATTATAATTTAATTAGATCCTGTTTAATAGTATAGAATGTTGTGACCATTAAATAACATCCCTAAACTGTTGTGCTTCCTCTCAAAATAGGATGTCTGAAATCTGATCATGCCACGTTTCATGTAAACGACAAGAAACCAGAAATAGCTCAAATTTCCACCATTACTACAGTACTCTGGCAACCACTAGGCTTGATTTGTTTACTCTTTGCATTGTCCTTCCATCCCTGGACTTTTGCCATTAACTTATTCACTGAGTAGAATGTACTTCCTATCACTGTGCTGTGCGGCTGTTCAACCTATTTTTGTAAAATGTATCCTTTGGATTAGAGCGTCAGCCGAAGTATATCTCAAATGTGCAGAAGACCATGCCATAAAAGCACAATTGTGTGCCTTGTCTTCGATACGTTTGTGTACTTCATCTTCGACGATAAACATATTTTTTTTGCTGTGATGAGCTATGGTGTGGTGTTGGATTTCGTTGGACATCGCGGGGGGGGGTGTTGTAAGAAAAGCTCTCACTGTTTAGGACTGAAATGTAATGGGTGCTCTCAATTCTCTGTGGGTTTGCGTGCTGATAGGGCAGCTTGGACAGGTTAACAGGGGCTCCCTTCTGGGCCTCCATAATAAACATAAACAACAACATTCATAATGTTTTGGCCCATCAACAACCCATAATGTAATAGTCCAGTGACATATATATTGTAAAGTTTAGTCTGCAGTAATTAGAAAGAACAAACAGATTCAAGTATACCAGAAAATGTTATGATTGGTCAAACAAAAAAAGACTTCAGTTTTGGCTCACTTTAATAATAGCATTTGTCAGGTTCCACGTAGCTGACAAACAGAGACAAACTGACAAACAGAGACAAACTGACAAACAGAGGCTAAAACAACAGTGTACATTTCAGAACAACCACAGGCAGGAATCCTTGCATCCAGTAACCAGAATTTCAGCTTTCCCTTTAGAGTTACACACTTGTTTTACTTAGTCTCCTGAATATTACAGAAAGCTCCCGTCTTCTGTTAGCCTTCTGAGTCCACACACTGGTCAGTTAACAGGTCAGTTAACCTAGTTGTAGTATTGTGGTAACGTGGTGGCGAAAGACTCTCACACAGAGACGGGGAGGTAGTCAGACAAATACCCTGGAGCAGTCAAATGGATTGACCCACAAATCAGAGTCAGCTCGATCTCTATGACCTGAACGAGCCTTTTGACTTCATATTGGTACAGTCCGCTGATCCGAACACACCCTGCGTCTATAATGGTTTAGACCGGTGGTGCTTAAAGGAAGTGGCTTTCATCGCAGATATGAATAGATGGTCTGTTGGCGTGTCATATCTGTCATGTTCGTGAAAGGCATAAGTTGCCACGACATTGTCGAGTAATTTCAAACACACAGTCATACTTTTGTATCACATGTGGCTTGAATTGGGTCAGATGTTTAACTTTCCGTGTCACAAAAGGCATTTTTTTGTCTCCAGAAAGGACATATGAATTTATTAAATTAGTTGGACAAATTTGTCATATCTTCTGTCCGTAAAATGACCCTGTGTGTCCCGTCTATGTGAATCCCTGAAAACCAAAACACATTAGAGTGTGTTTTCGGCTTAGTGGTTTGTGACCTTAATTTAACGCAGGCCATCACGATGATCAGAAGAAACAGTGTTGCAGTAGGCTGGAATGTGACTGGTCAGATCTCAGCAGTAAAGAGTCTTAAAATCTAAAATGAGAAAAAAAGTGAAATCCTTTATAAATGCCACATCTATGCAGAAACACATCAGGAAGTTGAGGTTGAAAAACTTCTCTTTAAGAGTAAATATTTCAACACATTTCGGAGACGGCCACCATCATCCGGGCAGAGTTTATAAAGCTGTGCTCCCCTGTTTGCCTACATTGCTCCTTTGACCAGATTCTCTCATCATAAAGGGAGTTGAGCAGCGCTGCGCCGGGACCCTTGAGAACACATTTACCCAAACTAACGTCCCTAAATTACTTCATATATTTTGTTAATACTCACCAGGGTACCCGGTTAGAAGTGGGACCCACAGGCCCGGCATTGTGAGAGTGCCATGCACTACCAACCAAGAGACATTGTAAGAGGGCAGAATAAGGTTGATGAAAGGTTCCTAGTTCTAATCCCAGAGGTCAACATTTTAAACCTGTCATTTGTCCCGAAGAAAAGCAGTCAATCCTAACTGCTCGCAGGTTGTCGCTGTGAATGCTTACCTGGTCAGATAATGATACAAGGTCTCTTCTATTCATTTGTAACCCGACTTTGTTGCATCTTAGTGATATATCATTTGTAAAGACAAGCTTACATGGCCCTAGCCTGTAATAATGTTTTAACTTTCAATACATGGCTGCCTATTCAATTGGATGTCAATAACCTGGCATTAGTCTTTTAGTTGACATTGTAATTCGACCATCTTCCTGTAGAAATGTTACCACTGGTAGATGTTTAGACAGCAATGGATTTTTCCCTGGATATTTATTTTTTCACTCGCGCGCACACACACTATTACTTGAAATAAGTCCAAAATGTCCTTCTTCCTTTGTCCGTCTCCTTCTCTGTCTCCCTGTCTCTGTCTGTCTGTGCCATCCCCCAGCCAGAGAGAAGGCGGGTCCCAAACCCATGGGCTACCCTGTGATTGGCTCTGACTGTTGCATCAAACTGAAGGAGCAGACAAATTGCCTCCAACCGGGAGACTCAATCGCAGACTCCATCGACCTATCTGGCAAGAACAAGAAGCGACGCAACCGTACCACCTTCAGTACTTTCCAGTTGGAGGAGCTGGAGAAGGTTTTCCAGAAGACACACTACCCAGATGTGTATGCCCGCGAGCAGCTGGCCCTCAGGACGGAACTCACAGAGGCTCGAGTACAGGTACTGGAATTCTTTCACACCCTCCAGGAGGAGTATTCAACTCTGGCCCTAGTAGTGTAGTAGTTGAGTTAGCGTTGAATAACCCCTTCCTACAGACTCAAAAAAGACTTACATGATCCCTTTACTGACTCACAATTTGCAGTATTTTGGCTATACAATATATATATATATATATATATATATATATATATATATATATATGGACTATGAAGTAGTACTGTCAAGACAGCTCTGCTGATTATGGTGTTTTATGGTTGTTTTGTAAGTAACGGTATTATTTCGGTCAGTTAAGAGAGGGGCACGCCCCCTTTGAATGAGGTTGGTGATTAATCCCTCCCCCTTCCTCAGGTGTGGTTCCAGAACCGACGGGCTAAGTGGAGGAAGAGGGAGCGCTACGGGAAGATCCAGGAGGTGCGAAACCACTTTGCTGCTACATACGATATCTCCACTTACCAGGTACACACTAACACATAGCTAAATATGCTAGCTCCATTTACCAGGTACACACTAACACGTAGCTAAATATGCTAGCTCCATTCACCAATGATATGTTAACACATTATTATGTACACGAGCTCTACAAAATACATATGGACTGACTGGGCTAAGCAGATACACACTAATACTGGCCCACAGGACGCTGCTATCCTGCTGTGTGCGCATGTCATAGGGAAAGGGTCGTCCGTTCTTTGACGCGCGTCCATCCTGACACTTTTTTCAGGAGGTTTGTTCACGGTACTGCTGTTATCATTCCTCCTATAGCTGTATACCGTTTCAGATTCAAGAGAGCATGAGTTGTGAAACGTTTTGTAGCCAGGAACCTCTTAATTCCATTGCTTGGACACAGAGACAAAAATAATATCTTCAAACTAATATGGTGCCCATCTATGATATAAATAACATGTCTTCTGTTAAACACTTTGTTGATGATCACTGGGGATAATAATATCTATATATAAATTAAGAATATTTTTTATTATATTACATCCTTTAAACATATTCCACAGATTTCTAAACTTTTTAATCTGTATTTTTTTGGAAGCAAATTAGATTTTTTTTTGCTGAAGTCTATGATTTGGTTCAGCAGATACTTGATAGACATAGGGATAAAGGGAGACTGGGATTTTGAGATTTGGGGTATTTTCCTACTTACCAGGAGTTAGGAAAACTGACGGATATCATTTTTATGTCTCTGAGTGCAGTTTTAACAAAGCCGAGAAGTTGCATATCATTAACATTTAAAGAGCAATTGCTCGTTGTCAAAGAGTACTAGCCAGGTATTCAAAGTACTAGCCAGGTATTCAAAGTACTAGCCAGGTATTCTCAAAAGCTGTGAAATTACTCAGTATATTCATACTCAAAGGCTCTGAATTGAAATAATGTTTTTGCCTCCATGTCTGACATGACTTTCCAGGCAGTTCATTAATAGATATAGATATCTTGCTCACAATGAGCGATAGCTGTCTTTTCCCAGGCCGTTTTAAATACAAACCAACACCAAGTGTCGAAGAGAGCGCAGGCGACCCAAAGTAGGCTAGTGCTTGTTGACAACCAGGAATTGTGCTAAGCTAAGAACATGCTTCACCTAAACTTTCTTTACACTGGATGCATACAAACAAATGGTATCCTTTAGTTTGCGTCAGTCTTTGTAAGTCAAAAAACACGCCAGATCTCAACGTCCCACAGTACCCCTTCACTGGCTGCCATTCGGGTGGTTTCTAACACACTCCGTCTGTCACCCTGCAGATGCAGAGCAACCTGTGGCCCGGGGTTGGATCCGGAGGGGGCGGGGTATCCGGCGGGGGCTGTGTTCTCGGCCCGGACGCCATGTCCCCCTCCTGCATGAGCCCGTACCCCCACCCCCACGGCAACCTTTCCTCCGTGGGCTTCATGGGCATGCCTCCGTCGCCTAGCCACCCCCACCACCCCCACCACCCGGGCATCAACGGCCTCTACTCCCTGCACGGCTTCCCCGGGGCCCTCGGAGGCCACGCCTTCGAGGCGGGGCCTGAGACGGAGTACAAGCCGTCCAGCCTGGTGGCCCTGCGGATGAAGGCCAAGGACCCCGGCAGTCTGTTGTCCTGGCCGACATGACCGCCACGGCGCCACGGTTCCGTTCCCGCCATGCACTGACTGAGCCAATGCGCGCGCGCACGCACACATTCTTGTATCCTAGCAACCCTGCCCCTCCGGCACAGTTACCGTCTCATGGGTTTGGGTTCCAATGTGTTGACTTTACAGCGGAGGACTCTTCAAGTTCTCCTCAATATGTACCCCCACCCATGTACGCCCACAAACCCCATGCACCACATCAACATGACGCGGTGTCGCTCCCGATAACGCAGCGACGCCGTAAAACCCACAAACTACAAAACCACAACATGACCAACTGTTTACTGTGAGTTTGTTAGGAGTTTTATCGATTCCAGATTGGTGCATTATCGCAATCCTGCAAAGGGACCCCCCCCCCACACAAAAAATATAAAACCAGTATAATTTAAATATGTAAGTTGTAAATGTTAACCCTGATCATGTGGACATGTGATCACCTTCGTTGTACTTCATTCAGTGTGATCGGCATTAAAGGTGTTTGCCTGTTTCCTGCCTCCAGTCGTCAGTGGGGAACAATGTTTCCGTGCTACGGTGTGTTACAGCCGTCCTCGGCAGACCTACACACGGGCTTAATGCAATGACGTTAAGTAACTAGTGTGTGCACACTGGAGGACTGTCGGCCTGTTGAGGTGTGCTTCGGGAGGGGCTCTGTGCGTGTGCCTGTGTGCGTGTGCCTGTGTGTGCGTGTGTGTGCCTGTGTGTGTGTGTGCGTGTGCGTGCGCGTGCGGCAGTCTGTTTGGCCTGGCTTCAAGAGGCCTTCAGCTGGCACCCTATGCATCAGAACCCAGTGGCAGGCCTATTAATGAAAAACTAACTGAGCAACCACACCACCCTGCCAATGATGAAGTGCTGGGCGTCTCGGGCCTCCCTCCGAGTCACGGTTCTGCACCCAGACAGACAAGGTTCCCCTAGTTCACATCTGGCCGCAAAAAGGGTGACCTACGACCCCGAAGGATGAGATGTTAGTCAGGCGGAATGACGTCCCAGTCATTTCTTTGGGTTTTTTAAAGCAGCCCTTGCAGTCTTTGTCATTGACAAATAAATCAGATGAATAAAAACAGATCGCTGTAGAGCATGTGTGATGAATCGATTATTTAAGGAAAATTATGACAAAAGCATTTATTTGTATTTAATTTAGCTTATTTGGCATTTGAAATGCATATTTGCCCCTCTGCACAGAAGAACAGTCATTGTTGTATAGGTCAGATTGTGGGCCAACATTTTTTTCATCATCGAACTGGCAGTTTTATCTAGCAAAGTAAATTTAAGTGCACTGCCCCTTTAAGGGCCGTTATTTATTACTGATGGAAACCGTTGTGTTCCCTACATTATAAAGGAGTTCCATTGAACTTGAGATGACACTTAGGATAACTCATTATACACATTTTTACATGATATATCATTCTCGTACACTTCCTCAACGACCTGTGGACAAGGTTGTCTTTACACAGAGAAAAGGGAAGACCGCCCCCTACTGGGAAATTTACATGCCTTCTAGCGGCATCTGAAGTGTATTTATTACTTTCTGGAAATGGAAACTCTCCGCTATTTGAAAAACAAACATAAGCGCACTTAGTATAGCTAAATGAATAGAACTAGTCCAAAAAAAATACTTGTTTTCATTGCAGAACTTTTCCGTTTGGATTAACTGTTTCTCTTTGCAAAATAATTGGCACAATGAACACACCCTTGGTGTCCCTATCTAAGCTCGACTGTGCTAAACTTCTGGATCAAGCCAACAGGGCATTGGATTGCTGAACGGCTGAATGGAAATGGCTCCTGGCTGCTTTCAATTGGAAGGAGATGAAAACAATCTCCTCTCTGTGCCCATGAAATTCACTTCAGTGAATGCTATTCGGAGAGGATGTGTGGAGTTCTACCATCTCATCTGCTAGAAATGAAAACGTTGCACACTTCGTGTCAACTGACATTACCAGACAATCAGAGTGGTATCGGGGTAACGCATCTTTTGAGGATTTAAAAAGCATTTACAGAGAATGACCGATCTTTTAAAGCAGCTCACATTCCACAAGCGGGTAGGTAAATAATTGGTAGCCTCCCTCCGGTAATCTTGGTACAGTGACAGCAGTGCAGGAGCAGATTAAGTAGTGCCCTGTATGGGCTGATCTGTGCCGTGTTTTTTTGTGCTCGCGAACATGTGGTTTCAATAGGCTGAGCAGAGTGGAGGGAGCGCAGAGCAAACCCGTCAGAGACACTTTAAACACCCACACACAGCCTTCAACTTCCAGCCAGACCCTGGAGCACAGCGGAATGGCTATGTTCATTAGACGCCAAACGGACGAATATCGATTGAAACAGGGAGGGACAACGATCTGGACTCGTCCAATAGGAAATGTTCATTTTTTACATGTACTGTGTTTAAAAAAAAACGTTTTCCTTTGCTCGCCCCTTTCTGAAAACGATACTCATTCTCTAACTCCACAGCCTGCTCTCGCCCGCTGATTAAACCTCAGATTAAGTGAAGGAGATAAGCGAAGCCTTCAGAGGAGATCAGGAACCAAAAAAAGATGAATGGGTTGCTGGATGAACGCAAGCTGAGGAGAGTCCATAATGGTTTATAGGCCAAGAAGTCATGTGGTCGCTCAAAGCAACGTTTACTCTAATGTTTCATACCAACAATGGAGGTATTACAAAAGGTACTAAAACAGACTGTTATTTATCATATCATGATACAGTGAGATTGACACGTTAGACAGAATCTAACATACCGTCGCTAGTAAAAACGTCAGTCATACAGTAATACAAATGTTTTGTATCAGTGGATGGTTGCCTACCGCTTATCAATTGTCCGTATTCTTTGAAATACGGTCACGATAAAATTTGACATGCTTTAATAAGAAAAATATTGTGTACATTACATTGACCTAGCTGCTTTAGTAGTGTTCCAACTGGGTTAAAGGGTGCAGGGCGTTTTAACACACCGAACCAGGGTATGCAGGCCTGCTCCGCGTTGCTGTTTGTCATTAGAGCAACAAAGTCATTCATCAAAAACACCATAAAGCGGCGCACAGCTTAAGGTCTTAAGTGTGCGACAACCGTTCCTCATCTGTCTCCGACACGGACACACACACACACACACACACACACACACACACACACAAGAGCGCGCGCACGCTTTCTACCTATCAGGGAGGGTCACTGGGTGAGGGCTGTCACTGGCGCCTGTACATACATATATTAACCTCATTATCCCGAGAAATGCCTGTGAACGTGTCATTAAATCTGAAAAAAAACTGTCTGCCAACCGTTGTTTTTAGAAGTAAACCAAGCTTTGATCTATGCCTTAGATTTATCTTTACCATAGAATCGGCCTTACCTGAGATTTTATTTACTCTCACATCAGCCTGATACGCAGGCATTGTGGCCTGCATTCATCTTGCATCTGGGATGAGATGAAATCACATTTTAACTAATGTAATGGTGTATAATATTGGTAATGTGGGAGAGGCTGAACCTGGATTGTACTCTGAGATGTTCCATGTGACTGAATGAACCGTTTTGCACCTTTAAGCATGTTACAAGCCCCAGCAGCCTGTCTGGCCTGTACTGCCCCTGTATGAGGTAATGGAATTAAGGTGAGAGAGCTCGGTTTAGTGTCAGGTTGCATTGTGTTGCAATGAAGAGAGAAGGGGGACGTAGTATGATCAATACCAGCTTATCTGAGGGGAGAAGAAAGGATTTTAAAGACGCACTCCAGAATCATTTTGAATAGATTTGTAACATGATCAAACAGCAAATCCTGTTTGGGTTCAAGGGGTTAGTTATAAAATATGGTTGGTATCCTGTTCGGGTTTAAGGTTTAGTGATAAAATATGGTTGCCATCCTGTCCGGGTTTAGGGTTTAGTGATAAAATATGGTTGCCGTGCCTCCAGATAATTGTGACCTCAATCAAGGTAGAAGTCCGGCAAACGCTTTCAATCTGGGGTGTAGGAATTCAGGTATAAACCTCTTGGTCACACTATGGGGAATCTTCTCTGCTTCAGGGCCTGGAGAGCTTGTGTAGATAAGGGTAAAATGATGCAGGAGAGTATAAAGAAATCTTGGAAGGAAATCTGCTGCAGTCTGCCCCAAAACACACAGCCAAAGCCACAATGCAGTGGCATAAAAAAGGTGGGTGTCCTGGAGTGGTCCAGTAAAAGCCCGGACCTCAATCCTGTATAGAATGTGTGGAAAGAGATGAAAATTACTGTTCACCAAAGGTCCCCATCCAACTGGACGGAGCTTTTGCCAAGAAGAATGGACAAAGATTGCTATGGCCAAATATACAATGCTGGTACAGACTTATCCAAACCTTCTGGCTGTAACTGTTGCCTATAGGGCTTCTAACAAATATTCACTAGCCCCTTTAAACACCTCTGTGACACATCATTATCTGTTTTGTGTTTGTAATTAATTTAGAACTAATTTGTAGATTTGATATTTTTCTTTGATATTAGGAGATTTTTTGTGTTGATGAACGGCAAAAATGTAATGTTTCAACACAAGAAAATATGGAAGATTTCAAGGGGGGTGAAAACTATTGAAACCACTGCCCTCAAAGTAGTGGGATTGGCAGAGCTGTGCTCCTGACTCATGTTCAAGCAACTAAGTAAATTTTTCAGTCCAAGACTGGCTTCTTTCTTCTTAATGTACCAAACAAGATTTTGGGAATGATTTTGATCAGTATATTCCTGTTTACCTGCTTCATGATGGCCAGTATGACTGTTCTTTGATCCTCATTTTGTCAGATACCAGCAACAGGCTCTAAATGTGCAAAGCAGAGAATAAAAGCTGACATTGCCAGCTGTCATGTACGCGCACTAATGACACAAAGTTGAAGATTATCTAAATACTAAGATGACTAGGATGACAAAGTAACTATGTTCAAAACATGCTCAATTCTATGTTTAATCTGATATAGATTGAATCACCCTCAAATTGAAGCCGATAGTCTTTTAACCCAATTGTATGATCTTACATCCGTAGTGTTTGACTACAGCATTAAAACATGTGTCACCGCCCAGATACTTTTTCAGTATGAACTAATTTGTTTGACATTACACTGTACTAAAGCTCAGCTGAACACTTCTAATCCATATATAATACATAAATTATAAAGAAGTCTTATTCTTTGTTGATTCTTCAGGTCACAGTACAGACTCAGAATCCAAAGGGGGTAGAATTCTTTCAAACATCTTTGTAACATTTCAGCTGTCATTTCTCCAAAGTCCAATAACATTTGCGCCGCCTCTGCCAGACAAGTTTATTTATCCACCCTGTTCACTCTTAGCATCTGAAGATGATTTTAATGATCAACTGCCCTGATTGCAGGGCACTCTGGGAACTCTGGAAAGTGATTACCATCACCATAACAACAACATACAGAACCTCTTCCCACTTGACCACAATAGATTTATTTGTTCTGCAACAACTTGCCACGTGCCCAAACTATTTGCAATTGCAACACTGTAGCGGCTTCTGTATGTATGGCCTCATGGCATAACTCACATACCAAAGTTTGATGTGAGTCGGAAGAACCTCTCGATGAAATGATAATGAAACAGAAGGCTTCATTCCTTTACTCGGCCTATGAATTGTCAATTGAATTGGATTGCCTGGCATGCACAATCCCTGAACCACAACATGTTTATATCCCTAGAAATGCTGGAAATAACTCCTGTGAGAGGTATTCTACCTCAAAAAATCACATATTTACACACCATGTGCCTTTGTTTGTTCGACACATGAAATAAACAGCGTGCTTGCCGTCACTCCACTCTCCTGTAGCGTCTGCATCCTTTGCAATATTTGAGACCAGAAATATATGGCCTTGCTGAAGAAACAGATTCCGACCCTGAATTTGTCCTCATTTCCAACTTTGGCCCTTTGATTCACATCCACTCCTAACCAGGGGTGTTCCTAGGACTTACAGACACCAGAGGGCATAGCCCAGAACCAGGGAACCCCCTAAGCCCTGAAAAACACAACTTCAACAGATAATTGCCTGAATTTGGTGCTCAATAAAAGCATTGAGTTAATGGACTATTGTTTCTAATTTTTCCAAAATTATGGGATGCATTTAATGAATAGACATGCACCGATAAGAAAATGATTGTCCTGTATTGATGTTGATATTCCTTTAACACAATTGGCCCGGTGCCAGTACATAGGTGCCAGTACATAGGTGCCAGTACATTGGTGCCAGTACATTGATGCCAGTACATAGGTGCCAGTACATTGGTGCGAGTACATCGGTGCGAGTACATCGGTGCGAGTACATCGGTGCGAGTACATAGATGCCAGTACATAGGTGCCAGTACATAGGTGCCAGTACCATAGGTTTTTTCAGTTTTCTTCCTGTCTACCCAGGCATAAAATGAATTGCATTTAATAATCAAAGAAATATTAATTCTGGCCTATAAATCCTGTTTATGACCCGTTGTCTCCATCCCTTTATAATATTTTTTTTTCTTTTTCTGTATATTTTGATTCAGATCTCAAAACTATAATTTTTTTGTTGAGAAAACACACACACAATATAATTCAATTCAGGGCTTCCGGGTAGCCATAGGGTCAAGCCGATGGGCCAGTAAACGAAAGGCCACAGGTTCCAGGGCCCTAACCGACAAGGTGAAAACCCCAGCTCCGATTTGTTAACACCAATCACTCCTGTACATAATAATAACAAAATATTCAGAATGAAACGGGTCACCTATATCCTCTGCAGGTCACCTATATCCTCTGCTTTCCTACTACTTGTGTTTGGCCACTGCTGCTCTAAGCTCCAAGTCGGCCTGCTGTCCTCATCTATGCTCTCCTGACACGGAAATGTGCTGTTAATAATGCCATCACCATCAAACAATACCACCATTAGCTCAATTATGCCAGCTCAGGTAGTCTTGCAGCTTAATTGGGGTGTTTTCCATTGTTAGGGTCCAATGTTGAATACAGACCAAAACAAAAGTTACTGTAAGAGTCAGCTAATGCTAAAACCCATTGGCTGTTTCACGGAATGTTTGACCCAAAGCATTAACAATGTTTCAGACAGAAAATGTAATATGAATGGAATATTGCAGCTTGTGAATTGGCAAAATATTAGGAGTTTATTAGTTGTCCCCAAAGGTTTTCCGGTAATTGCATCAGTTAAGCTCTGCTTTAAGTACCCCTCCTCCCTTAAGTGCATTTCCAGTAACTGAAAGTCTCAAGCGTTCTCTCAATTACTCCCTGCAGATGTTCTGAACCCCCATGGTTCACTTTTCATTATGCCGTTCAAATGGCCCCATCCTGTGGCGAGATTGCGAAGGTGCGGTTAAATGCAGGATTCTGGGAATTATTATAATAAAATATTCAGTCATAATTCGGCAGCCGCTATGAAATTATTATATACATTGTGTAGAAACTCCCTCAAGACATGCATTATCAGATGTTGCTACAAAAATGACTGGTGTAGAGTATTCAGAGGCTTCTTTGCTAATATAGGCTACAAGCCATTCGTTCTCCATTTCATACCAACTTGTAGTTATTTGAATACAGCGGATAACCAATCACTAAAGGCATCGCCGTTGGATAAACCCAATAACGACTCAGTTTCTGTAATATCTCGTCTGACTGATATCCACTGTAAACGTGTAGTTATATTGTCCACCCACTTTTTCGTCCAATCAGTTCGACGGGGCGGGCTCTAACAGTATTCTAGACAAAATGGCGGATGTTGTTATTTTGCCGCAGGGTCAGCGCTAATCGAAGTTCACCTTTTCTCCGATTTACCGTTGGAAATTTCAACAAAATTATACCTGGGAATAACATTCGTCGTTGTAAGATTTGGAGAGGTGAACTACAATGAAAGGGAAAGAAAGGTCGCCGATTAAAAAGCGTTCTCGCGCTTTGGACGATATCCGAGACAGGGGAGGAGGCCATCCGCCCAGCAAGAAAATGGGGGCTATCTCGGTTTCCAGCGGGAGCAATAATGGAAATAGTTCCACCAAAAGTGACGGAGGATCTACAAGACGGAGTTTATTGGGAGAGAAGCGAGAGAGAGATTTTGACGGTCATGTATCAAGTCGAACCGGCGGCAGTAATCACAACGTCAGTTATCCCGGCGCGGTTGTTAGCTCTATCGGCAAGAACCACAACCTGGGTTTAGCACTCGATTTAGCCACGGCAAGAATGAGTAATTCTCGCGGCGAACGTCCTCCGCCGCCTCCTAACAACAACGAAAGTGAGTACAAAACTCTAAAAATCAGTGAACTGGGTACTCAGTTGAGCGACGAAGACATAGAAGACGGACTTTTCCACGAATTCAAAAAATTCGGCGACGTAAGTGTCAAAATAAGCCGCAGCAACGACGAGAGAATTGCGTTTGTCAACTTCCGAAAGCCTGAGGATGCTAGAGCTGCAAAACACGCCAGGGGCAGATTAGTGCTGTATGACCGTCCACTCAAAATCGATGCAGTGTACATCAATAGAAGAAGAAGTCGCTCACCAGTTGAACGAGTGGACAGGGACGCGTATGTTGCCCCAGGCCACAGACACTTGCATACCCAGAGACCCCTTTCACCTTCAGGGCTTGGATACAGAGACTACAGGCTACAGCAGCTGGCTCTCGGCCGCCTTCCCCCTCCCCCACCTCCCCCTTTGCCCAGAGACCTAGAGCGTGAGAGAGAATTAGCCTTTTTTGAAGCCAGGGCACGTCCAGGTCCAGCATTTATTACAGAAAGAGCAGCTGCCTTCCGCGAGGAGGACTTCATCTCTCCGGAGGACGACCAGAGAGCTAACAGGACGTTGTTTCTCGGCAACTTGGACATCACAGTCACCGAGACCGACCTGAGGAGGGTGTTTGACCGATTCGGTGTGATCACAGAGGTGGATATAAAACCCACCCGGGGACAGACCAGCACATACGGGTTCCTGAAGTTCGAGAACCTGGACATGGCCCATCGCGCCAAGCTCACCATGTCTGGAAAGATAGTGGGCCGAAACCCCATCAAGATTGGCTATGGCAAGGCCACGCCCACCACGCGCCTATGGGTGGGCGGCCTGGGACCCTGGGTACCTCTAGCTGCACTGGCCAGAGAGTTTGACCGCTTTGGCACTATAAGGACCATTGACTACAGGAAGGGGGACACCTGGGCCTACATTCAGTACGAGAGCTTGGATGCCGCCCAGGCGGCTTGCACTCACATGCGCGGCTTCCCTCTGGGTGGGCCCGAGAGGAGACTCCGGGTGGACTTCGCTGACACTGAGCTTCGCTACCAGCAGCAGTTCCTCCAGCCTCTCCCCTTGCCTCCGTTTGACATGTTGGGTGAATCGTTTGTCCACCGCGCCGCGCCGGAGCCCCTGCGGGTCAGGGAGAGGACTACGCCTCCGCTTCACTTCCGCGAGAGGGAGCTGGGCTTCCCTGGGGCAGAGTGGCCCCCCAACCCGGCCATGCGGGAGCGGGTACGGCCGGGGGCCTTTGATGCGCTGGATCACCTGGAGCGGGACCGACGGACAGGTGGCCGGGAGCCCTGGTCTCTTGAGCGCGAGTTGGCGGGGCGCGGCGACCCTGGGCGGAAACGACGCCTCATGGAAGAAAGCCGCCACCTTGACGTTTCTCCGGACAGCATCGACCGCGCTGCGCGTCGACGCCGGGGCGGCCCTTCCCCGGACGGTAGCCCCGACGGGGGGCGCTTCAGTGACACAGAGCGCTCCCTGCGTGGCGGCGACAGGCCGTCCCCGGTACGAGATCGCCGCCCCAGTGCAGAGCGTCCCCCCGGCGCAGACAGGAGACTGAAGAGCCAGGCGAGCCTCGCGGAAAGAGGTGCCTCCAGCGGTAGCCTAATGTCCTCGGCGGGGGACCGGAAACGTAAAGTCGGTGACAACGGCAGTGGCAAAGTTGCCGGGGCTAAAAGGGATCGCTCCTCGGACCAAGGTGGCTCTAAGGGCGGGGCCAAGCTGGGTCTGGCCTGGCATGGCATGCTGCTCCTGAAAAACAGCAACTTCCCTGCCAACATGCACCTCCTCGAGGGCCACCAGGGGGTGGCCAAGGACCTGCTAACCGACGGCGTCACTGGGCGACCAGTGGGGGAACTGAAGATTACCCAGCGCCTGCGGCTCGACCAGCCCAAACTCGACGAGGTATCCCGACGCATCAAAGCTGCCGGTCCGGCCGGCTACGCGGTTCTCCTGGCGGTTCCTGGCTCCAGCGGCGAGGACGCGTCGGCGACGGACCCGGCCGTTTCGACACAGCGTCCCCTCCGCAACCTGGTGTCCTACCTGAAACAGAAGCAGGCCGCGGGGGTGATCAGCCTGCCTGTCGGTGGCAGCCGGGATAAGGAGCACCAGGGGGTTCTCCACGCGTTCCCGCCCTGTGAGTTCTCCCAGCAGTTCATTGACGCCTCGGCCAAAGCCCTGGCTAAAACCGAGGAGGACTACCTGGTGATGGTCGTGGTGCGCGGAGCATCATAAATACAGTCAGGTCGGAAGAGAGGAAGCAGGAAGCTAAACATCCCTGATATTGTAAACAAAAAACAAAACATGTCTGTAACTACTATTGCATGCTGTGTGTTCTGCTAAATGGGTTCTCTACTGGAGAGTAGTGTCATTGGGGAGGGGTGGGGCAGGTTGTGGTTTAGGTAAGCTAGGTTATGTCACTGTTGGTTCTGCAACAACAACAACAAGCAATTCTATTGCCCCCTTAAAAGTCAGCAAATTTGGTACCCTGTTTTATAAAGGGTGTGCTAATTTCTAGCCGACATACACAGAACCCATTCAATGGGTGTATTATGAAAGGGGGATATTATAGGAATGAGATGTTAACATTAGATTGAAATGAGGTACAACGGAACCCTGCTGTGTTTTCATTCAGAAAACCTTGAACCACTAAGAAGTAGAGTACAAGTTAACTCCATGGTTTTGTCCACTATTTATTTGGTCGATGTGTTATAAAAACAGACGGTGTAATGCTTATTACAATCAGTTGGTGTCAATTAGAGTTAATTATATAATTTTTTTTGCATAATATTCTCAATGCCCTTCGTAAAAGAACACAGAATTCTGAAATTAAAATTTATTATTTGTCACGGTGTGTGGAAAGGCACCATCAGGCACTGTTTTACAACTTTGATATGATAAGGACAAATTATTTAATTTGTGTTTTTCACAAAAAGTATTGGGGATATTAGGGGTGGGATTTCCTACTTGACAGTCTTCCATATTGATAAAAATGGACGTCCCTTCTTTGCCCCTATGTAGGTTATTCTTTTGTTTGTTTTATCCTGTATGACTGGTTAGGTAGCCCAGTATGGTAAACCAATGGTTCATGAACACTACAAAACAGTTTCAGATGTAAAGGAGGCTTGAATACCTAGATATGGGTTCAATATTACTCTGCTGTTTGACAACAGTAAGTTCAGTTGCTTTCCAGATGTATTTTAATGTTTAAGCCAGAAATGTTTGGGTATATTGAGATGTTAAATGAAGAACACATAAAAGGCTTTGCCCTGCTAATATAGATGAACCATAAATACATTGATGCGATAAAGAGCCAAATGAGACTAAAATATAAAGTAGATTTTATTGTGTGCACTTTCTTTCGCACCACTTGAACTTTGGTAGTATCTTGTGACCTATAACCTTTCACCTACAGTGTGTGATAAAGTTACACTAGAGAAGAACAAACAAGACTTGGAAGCTCTTTGTTATTTACATTTGTGGTCTGGTTCAATATGCCAGTGTTTGTTGCCAAGTTTGTGTGAACATGATGGTAATGTTGATCCTTATTATCAAGTTAACAAAAAGGTTATTTGGCATATACCCTGGTCATTTTGGGGTATTTTTGATAAGTTGTAGTGCTAGTATTTTTAGTAGATTTCAGAAGTAATGTTTCTCATGCAAGCCAGGTGCCAACAATTTGATTTCTAGGACCTCATAGTATGTTGCCAATATTATCAATGTTTTTTTTTTCAAAAAAGAAAACTGAGTTGTGGTTTAAGTTGAGGTTGATTTGCTTTATCTTTTGGTAAACTGCAACAAAAATGTGTATTTTCCCTCAAAATTCTCCAGGAATTGTGGAACTAACGCTCCGACATCAGGGGAAGTCTGAGGAGGAGACAACTTGGTATTGGTCCGTTTTCACTGAGACGTTGTGGCTCTTGTGTTCTGTATTTAAGTGGAATTATATGACCCTCATGCTTTGTGCTCTGTACCTGATTTCATTGGAAAGACAAGACACGGAAAGTCATCTAACCACACGCAGCTTACTGCCAAGCTGTTTAACACACACTCAGAGAGAAAACGTGCATTTACGCGCGTAGTTGTCCTCCGAATATCAATAAATTGTTTCATTTGAGGGAAACCTGTTTCTGCCGTGGAAATGAATTGGAGAAAACTGACTACGTCCTCTGTTTTGTCCCGCAGAAGGAATTGTTTATCACTTTGAGTTGTTGCAAGAGAAGGGAGCCAAGCGCCTCTTTGCTGTTTGTTAGAGCTCTTCGGCGACTAGGAGGGAGACCTCGGCGTTTGTCCGTTGATGATCCGGTCAGCTAACCGGCGGGCTTCAGGAGTTGTTGCTAAGTAGCGTTAACTATTGGCCCTGTCAGTTCCTTGGTTCCCTCCACCACAGGCCCCCCCCCCCCCCCCCACACCACTGTGGTAGTTCTGCCGGGTCTGTCAGGTCACCGCCGTGGGGCAGGAATCGCAGGATCGATCGAGGAGCTCCTCCCCCCACGGTGCCCTCTCTGTCCGTGCCCTAGTTGTCTTCAGCCGCCAGCTGCTGCTTGGCGTTCCGACACACTCACTGGTGCATTGTGGGGTGTGAGCGGGGGGGCTGGAGTTAAGCAGCGGGCCGCGCCCCCTTTCATTTTACTTTCCTCGTCGACGTTTGAGTCTTCACGCGCTGGATACACTGCAGGCGCCCGCGACCCCCTTGCCGTCACTGTTGTCGTCAACAGGATTCTGTTTAGTGCGGTTTGATCCCACCCTGAGGTCTGTTTCTCTGGGCCGTGTCCTCGGTTCCCCACACAAGCAGACGGGAGGTCCTGCCACAGGCTGTACATGCATGATGCACTTCCCCCGGGCTAGCACACGTAGCAGCTCCTCCAGTACCTACGGGCTAGCACACCTAGCAGCTCCTCCAGTACCTACGAGCTGTTGCCCTGCTGAGGGAGTCGCATTGACCTGTGACCTTTCATCGTTTCCTCAGTTCTCCCAGAAGAACGAATATTTGTTGCCATCACAATTTTGATTTCTTCACATTATGATTTGACTCCGTGTAAGCGGTGATTGGATCGTGGAACCGCCCTTTTCGAATAGGAATATTGTTTATTGTTTATTCGTTGAATCTTTTCCTGAAGGAAAGGAACTGGGAAAGGGAGGCTGTTCTGCTGAGGTTCTCCCTGACATCATCGCCCCTGCATTCCACACGAACAAGAGAACAGAGCAAAAAAGGCACAAAAAATAGCAATTTGACAGACAACATTTCTGCACGATTTTAAAAGGAAGCAAATTGTTTTTATTTTGTATTTTGTGACAGTTCAACCAAAACGCACCTTTTGTTTTAAAGAGTCCATCTTATGAAGAAATATTTAATTTGACTTGTAGCTCCCTTAGAACAAGTGCTTCAGTGCCTACCACCAGCACACAGTAGAATAATTGTGTAGTTTAAATCCCAACTGCCTTCGCTGCTGAAAATCCAAACCGCAAACTGAAGAAAAGCCGCCCTCTAGAGGATCAGAAAGGAACTGCATGACAACATGACACATGGGCAGTGCCCCAGTTGACAGCTAGGACAACAGGACCCCGGAGGCTTCCGTCGCCACAGTAATGCCTCAACGAGCCACTCCACTGGTAACACAGAGACAAGGGGCTGCTACTTCAGAACCTGTTGATTGGTAAGGAGAGTAAATGCTGCTGGCCAGGCCTGTATCGTATAAGCATGAAAGAAGTAGAGGTACGTATATGACCAGTATTATGTTGAAGTAAGTATGGTACAATATAAGGGGTTCCTCTGTTTGTACCTACAGTACATTGGGTCTAGCTTGGTAGGTCACTCTAAATACAACCTCAAATGGATTTTCAGTGTTTATGAGCAGTACCAGCATTTTATTCTGTACCACCTCCAGTGGTACACTACACCCTCTTTGTAGTTAAACCTCCAGTGGTACACTAAACCCTCTTTGTAGTTAACCTCCTGTGGTACACTAAACCCTCTTTGTAGTTAAATCACCAATATAATATTAAACACTGACAATAGTTAAGTCACCAACACTTTTAAACACTGTAGGTAACGCACCAATATAAAATAAAACACTGACTAGTTAAATCACCAATATAAAATTAAACACTTTAGTTAAATCACCAACATTATATTAAGCACTGGCTGTAGTTAAATCACCAATTAAAAAAGTCAATATCAATGGAAATCTCCATTCATAGCTAAATATTTTGGATAGGCTTGATCTGTGTCTAAAACTGGCCCAGTACTAAAATCTGCAATTATATACAGCACTAGCTGTTAATAAATGACTAACTATAATAAACGCAACTAGTAGTTAAATTACCAGTACTATACTAAACACTAGTAGAAGTTAAATCACCAATATCATACTAAACACTAGCTGTTGTTAAATCACCAATATCATACTAAACATTAGCTGTTGTTAAATCACCAATATCATACTAAACACTAGCTGTTAAATCACCAATATCATACTAAACACATGCTGTTGTTAAATCACCAATATCATACTAAACACTAGCTGTTGTTAAATCACCAATATCATACTAAACACTAGCTGTTGTTAAATCACCAATATCATACTAAACACTAGCTGTTGTTAAATCACCAATAACATACTAAACACTAGCTGTAGTTAAATCACCAATACTATATATTTTAGATACGTAAAGGCTGATGTGGGGCATGAAGAACAGCCAAACTCGAACTCAGTTTGAAAACACAACAGATGTGCCTTTATTCAACATACGACTCACAGGACGGGATGACTTTACTCAGTCCCTAAGTGTCCAGGACAGGGGATGACTCTGTATACTCCCTCCCTCAGTGTTCAGGACAGGGGATGACTCTACTCACTCCTTCAGTGTCTAGGACAAGGGATTACTTTGTATACTCACTCCCTCAGTGTCCAGGACAGGGGATGACTCTGTATACTCACTCCCTAAGTGTCCAGGACAGGGGATGACTCTGTATACTCACTCCCTAAGTGTTCAGGACAGGGGATGACTCTACTCACTCTCTCAGTGTCAAGGACAGGGGATGACTCTGTATACTCACTCCATCAGTGTCTATGACAGGGGATGACTCTGTATACTCACTCCATCGGTGTCTAGGACAGGGGATGACTCTGTATACTCACTCCCTCAGTGTCCAGGACAGGGGATGACTCTGTATACTCACTCCCTCAGTGTCCAGGACAGGGGATGACTCTACTCACTCCCTCAGTGTCCAGGACAGGGGATGACTCTGTATACTCACTCCCTCAGTGTCCAGGACAGGGGATGACTCTGTATACTCACTCCCTCAGTGTCCAGGACAGGACTGTTTTATACACTGAGGAGGATAAGCTGGCCAATCAGGTTGAGAGAAGGACAAACTGGCCAATTGGCAACCTTTTATAAATATTTTAAATGACCTGTATACACCCACACCATTCTGTTGTTGGGGTTGTCCTGCAACGTTCAACACATTCTGAACTGTTTTGTTTATGAAGAAAAGTATTTCACAGATGTATGTCACATTTAATAAAAATACAGAATCTGACATTTTAACAGCCATCTAGGCAAGAGTTCAAGGTTCACGGCGGACACCTACTATGCTATTAAGTAGCCCAGGTGGTTGCAGTCAGCAAGAAAAAGGAAATTCGGTAATTCCATTTGAAACCCAGATAATAACTTAATGGCAACATGAGCTGAGCCTCTGGCCTATGATGATAACAAAAATGCCTGAGCCTTGCGTGTGAAGTACAACAAATACAAACGAGGCTCTAGAAGACAAATCAAGGAAAGGCTGTAGAGAAAAATAGTTTATTGTAAGCATAATCCAGAGAATATTAACTCTAAACCTCGTAATCCAGGAAGTCCCACTTCAGGGCCATTTAAGCTCACCACATTCTAAGTACGTAAGCTAGAAGGGTTAGTGCTATCCTGGATCCTTGGGGCGTCCTTGCCAATAACCCTGTAACCTTAATCTCACTTTCAGAAGTTCATATTCTGTTAACTAATGACCAGATAATGTCTTCATCCTATGCTTACATTTGTGATCAAATATATGAGAGAGGAAAAAAACACCAAATTAATTTTAGTGTAAAGAAATGCCAGTATGACAATTCTACCGAGGATGAGCTGGCCAATGAACCGCCTAGAGAACGATGAACTGGCCAATAAGCAGTCTACTTGCAAAATTAGTTTTTTAGTAACCAATATACACCAATGTCCTGACCTTTCCAACATTTAAGGCTTTTACAACGAAAACAGTTTCACTCATATTGTTATTCTATGTTATATTGTGTAGAAGTCTACAAACCCTGAGGAGTCACTAAGCACGTACACGTTCACCTTTATCCAGTGGCGTTATTGTTTGGAGACTTCTCCCAGCTGAACAGTGGAATATTGTTCTCTGTGCCGTAGATTAAATCCTACTATGAACTGGATGGTGTGAAACCAAGATGCTGATGGGTGAGGTATATTTGACAGTATTCCACGGGCATGAGATCACCGCACGTTTACCTGCCATGATTACCTTGGTAACTGGTTCATAAGAGCAGTGAAGCATCTTTGGTGTTCATAGTATATTGCCAATATACCACAGCGAAGCACTCAGTCCAGGAACTCCGTGACCCATCATGCATAAGAACAGCACTTGGCCAAATGGTGTGGGTGTTACGACTGACTAATGTCTCTGAGTTTGATTCCAGCTCCAGAGACTATAACACCCAGGTACCAGAAGGACTGTGCGTATGGTAAGTTTGGCACAATGAAGGTAAGTTATACGGTAGACATATTGTCATTAAGATGTCCTGAATGCCCTGGCATTGGCTGCAGGTTGGATGAGTAGATTTGCCAGTTTTCTGGTTCAAATGCCGGGCAAGCCCAAGATCATCTCCTGCCATTGCTCCCTTGCCCATGGCACTTTGGCCTTTGAAGGCTACCTCTGATGTAGCTGCCGGATGGACTTCACTGTGTATGTGATGTTTGGAATTGCAGCTATGCTGCTTTTAAGTGCCGCAAAGCCTTCAACCTGCGTGTGTAATAATGTCTTGGGCAACGGAGACCTAAAATAGACCACAAATACCTGTTGTTTTCTATTCTGTCGTTCTCTGTGCAGGACCTCCTCTGGAAAACCACCCAGGACACTGGCGTGCCTCAGATTGATACAAGTAAGTACTGCAATCCAAATACTGCATGTTACTCTGTCAGCGTGTTTCATTGCAAGACTCTCAGGCCGCAATAAGAAATATAGTGCTGTTAAATGTAGAAATCTGTTGACCTTTTCACTTTGTCAGTGTCCCAACATACTTTACCAGGCAAAGGTTTGGACACATGTACCCATTGACTAAAATGGGTAACTGTCAGAACTGGTGCCTTATGTCTGTATAATATATATCTATATAAATGGATTTGATATGAGTGTCAATGCTATTTACATATAATGGGCTGATATACATTATTGTTGTGTTGTTCATTGATTCTCAATTAAAGTGATTTTGATGGAACAGACTGTGTGTGTGTAACTTTCTGTAGGTGTCTATGTTAACAGCAATGATTCTGTCAGACCTGCCCTCCCTGTCGAGTGACTTTATTGAAGCAGAGTTTACAGTCTGTTAAACGGTGTACAAAAATAACATTTACACGCTAGTCGGGAAATGACTGTTTCGAATGTGATTGGTTAAGCAAGGTTTTCTAGTAACCTTTAATCAAACATTACACCTGGCTGAAACCTACATTCATGTGAATGCCGTCATCTTGGCAATAGAGGTTGAACAAGACATTATTATTGCAATCTGAATATAATTGAAATGTCAACATCATGCATACATTTAACATTTGTAGATGTTGCCAGTATGTACCTGTATGGTCACATGGCTTGGTGAGTATTTGTGTCCATGGGTTGCACATTTCAAATACAGCTATCGAAAACGTCTTGCTTCTTTAAACATAGTAAACAATTGTTCCTATAATAATTATTATAGGAGTAAATGGTATGTTTAAAAGGGCATGGAAACAGTTGGGCCCCTACTATAATACACAACACAGGCTTCAGGACAGACAAAAATGTTATAACAATTCACTTTTAAAGGTAGACTCAGCAAAATAAGGTCGCCACTAGCAGCGCCACAGAAATCGTGGGAGGTCCCAGACTGCTCACACAGTCACACGGTATCTGCTCATGTGCCTTGTTTTCCCTTCACACTGTTACAGTGCGACAGAACTGGACCAAATCCTCGGTTCAACGCTCTCCGTTGTCCCATGGAACATCGACCCGATATGCTTCCTTATTTTCTGCATCTGTGGAATTTTCTTGACGCTGCCTTTAAAGTGTCAACATATATATATTTTGTACACATACTTTATTATATCGGTGGCCCCCAAACACTTCTTAGAAATCTTTCTCGCAGGCATCGAACGCTTGATTGGTCCCAAACGGCCCCTTATTCCCGGAGAAATACGCCGAACCAGAACCTGAGGAAGTCCGGTCAAAAGTAATGCTCGACAGAGGAATAGTGTGCCTTTTTGGGCTTGGAACACAAAGCTCTCTTGGCAACCATTTTAAGAGTGAGTTGGATGGTTGTGCGCGCATAACGGTGTACGGCGCAATGTGCTGAAACAATGCAAATCTGTGCCGGCAGCCAGGCTGTCTGAGGGACTTTGTGAGAGTGCATTGAGGGGGAAGAGAGATTTGGTGCCGGTTAATGATGCCGCATTCTTTGAGTTGAAGCCTTTGTGCACCAATAGAGGGCGGTAGAAAACAAACCAAAAACGTTCACATCTGCGGTTCATCAACCGTTCTTTGTGCCTGGTACCAGGAACTGGTCAGCAATATCCCATGGACTGGCACAGTTCCACACACCAAAACATGAACTAGGCTACATACTGTATCCAGGCAACAAAGCACACTGAAGACAATGTGGTGAAGGACAGTGATGTAACCAGCAGAAATGCTGATGAAGTATTCCTGTTGAATACCTGTATGAAAATGTTGAGCTAATATTCATCTAGTACCGTATTACACTTAGTATCTTTTAAGAGGTTCTGTGGTGTAGATTATGAATGTGTCTTTGGCTCACATTAAAAACAGGAAAGTTAGTAAAGATACAATTCTTCATAATAAAGGCAAATCGTGGTGATAAACAATTGACAAGATTCACAAAACCAAACCGATTTACAGCATTAAAAAAAATCTATAAAATAAGTACAAATATTTTTTTTCATCTGCTGTCATTTGCTGCATTCCTATTTCAACTGCCTGGAGAAGCCTGCAGAAGCCCACAACAGCCTTTCATGTCATTTCCCTACGGTCTCTAGTGAGTTGGTGGCACCGGCTAAAGAAGGTATATTACGTAGGTTGTCGTCGGCAAATCACTGTCCGAGTGCTAGTCCTTGTAACGGATTGGCTGCACTGCACTGACAGGCCTGCACTCAACAAACACAGCGTGTCTCCTCCAAAAGCACTTGGTTACAGTTTACACAGTGAAACGGGGCCAACCGACACGGCCGTCCACCGCGTATGTGTACGCCATGAACCCCTGGCGTTTCATCCTGTTTGATCTGTTCCACCAGCATTGAGCTCGGTCCTTGCCTGCTTCCACAGGCCGACTGTCACGCTGAATGCTTACCAGGCGGCAGAAAAACTATCGGAAATCATCCAGGGATCCGAACGATCAGCCGAAAGCCCTTGGTGGAGTTTTGCGAATGCAGTTCATTAAGGCGTCTGTGTAGCGCACAGATGCGGCGCGCTACTGTAGACATAGGACTGACCGGTGGGATGGAAATGCGGTCCACAGGTTGGCTATAGCAACTGGGCCTGGGGAAAGAGGGATCTGTGGTATAAAAATGGTTTGGGGGAACCCCCCCCCCCGGGGGAACCCCCCCCCCCCCCAGATAATATGGTTCAAGTACATATAGAAGTTGTTTGGTTTGTGGTACTTAAGCCATACCATTTACAAAACGCCTCAACGAGCATGTTTCTGAGTACAGGTACTCTGACCATCTGTTGAACAGGGCCCATCTCCAGGCTGTGCACGCAGGGCACTGTGGGTTCTAGGTTTAACACACGGCGCTCGTTTGTGATTGAAAAGACGACTCTGGCTGTGTTGTGTCGGAGAGGTTACGACCCGTTCCTCGCACCTAGGGGAAGTTATAGTACCACATTGTCGGTCTGTGGCAGGTTGTTGGCCTGGCGGCATCGATTCACCGAATCAAATTCTCTATGTACGTTATGTAAATGTACGTGACAATAGAAGGTGATTCTGACTTGTGTAGCAGGCGTGAGGCGATGCCATAGAGAAAATGGGGGATCAAACCACACTATTAGTAAAAATTTGGTTTATATTCAAAACGTTACCCAACAAGATAATCTGTCCCTTGCCGTTTCATGGACTGCATTAGAACATATCCACAACCAGCAGGTTTTTCATTTTGCTGTAGTGTGGTTCATAGGATTTGTCTGAAGCAGCAGGGTCATTTCAGTCCATCCCAAAACAAAGGTTGACTGAGGTCCAACTGTCACAGTTGGCAAACGGAGTACCATCCTTTATATTAAGGAGAGAAGTAGAGTGAGAGCAGCTAGCACTGACCTCCCTCTACACAGTCAAATGTGGCTCAGTGGTTCAAGCAACACTAAGGCTGTGGGTTTGATTCCTGCTGGGATCTTCTAGGGGAAAAAAGTATAGAAAAACTGACTTGCTGTACTGTGAGTCTGAGAATTGCTTTGGGAAATTGTCAAGCGTGTCCTGAATGGCACATATCGGGAACTGAAAGCCAACCCTGCCCTCCACAGTCACAATGCCAAGCTGAGGAAACCTGGGTGCTATGGTAACTTCCCAGCAAACACAAAATATTCCAAGAACCTTAGATGTTGCCGAAGTGTGGTGGGCCCCCAATGGTTATTTGGCATGCAGTTTTCCCATAACTTCCAACCAAATGCTCTGGCCAGGTTGAGGCAGACCTTTCTAGACCACACCGTTGCCGTCACCGTTCTTCTCGACAGGAAGCTCCGCCTCAGGGCAGAAACAGCCGTTGGTCTTCCAGCTGGTGTCAGTGTTTTGTGCCTCCCGTCTCTTCCTCCTGCTCTCCCACCTCCTTGCTACTGGTTCCAGGAAGAGAGAGATGGAGGAGAGCAGATAACACACCCCAGCCAGGTAGAAGGAACAGTCATAGGTCTGGGTGTAGTCGTACAGGAAACCTGCCCCGAGAGGAGAGAGGAGAGAGGAGAAAGACCGTTAATGACAGTTCACAGCGCTGGAATCCAGGACTCCAGGCCATCATTTTTCAAGGAGGGCTCCAGGTCATCCGAGTCCAAAAAATTCCGATAAAGTAATATGAAGTTGTCTGCTTGTTTTGGAGCTGAATTTAACACAGCTGGAATCACGCTGAGAAACACGCTGAGAAACGTGCGCAACGAGAGCCGATGTTGTCATAGTGGCCTGTTTCAATTGTGCACGATTGCGTCTTCTATAACAGTTCACAAAAACCCATTTTACCGTTGCCTCTATCCGATGATACGGATGCTTTACTAATTAGAAACGAGACACCGGCAGGAGTGACGGCGCAGGACATTAGCGACGAAATTCAAGGACAGAAAATCCCCACCCGCCCGTCAACTCCATAAATTAGAATGTAAACTGAGGAGATCACTTATAACATCGCCGGATGCCTCAATGTGAGAGACAGCTAGCACGCAAATATAGAACTACTAGAATCGTCAGATTCTGTTTTTACGAGAAGTCAAACACGCAGGTGACCGTGAGCACCATGGGAAGCCGGTCATCATGGGATGTGCAAAAGTTGACGCAACGTCACACAGTCGAGAAGGTCTTAACGCTGTCGTAACACTATCCTTAAACGGGCCACTCCAAACTAAAGGCCCGAGGGCATTTTAAAAGGGCTGTCTATTTTCAGTGGAACATAGGGTGACCACGGCGCACATTGAATAAGTCGGGCCTAATTTAATGTAACACCAGATCTCCGTTAGTCACAAAAGTTCTCGAGGTAATCGGCCTGGAGGGGGATGACGGCTGACCAGCCCAGCCCAATCCAGCGGGAGGTGGATAGCTAACACTGCCTGTATTCACAGTGTGTCAGGTCATGTATAGCTTACATGTTGAGGGGAGGGTTTCTTGAGGGAAGCTAACATAGCATGTATAGATAGCTGGATGTGGAGTTGTGGGTGTTTGTGTATCATGGCATGCTTAGCTTGTTAAAGGGGTTTGGGAAGGAGGCAAATATAGCATGTATAGCTAGCCAGGTGTGTGTGTGTGTTTTAGGTCTAACTGTACTCATGGTGACCAAATGTCCCCATGAGTATACTAAAACCACAAGAAATTAGACTCATGGGGACCTTTTGCCGGTCCCCATGAGGCAAATGTAAAGTTCTGGCTCAGGGTTTAGGGTCAAACTTACAATTCATTTTTTAGTAAGAATTGGGGTTTCTATAAGGTCCAGGCATTGTTAGTTAAGTTTAGGGTTAAGGTTAGGCATTACACCTAGGTAAAGGTCTGGAGTAGGTTTAAATAGACTCTGGGCTTAGCCCACATGCATTGAACTATTAAATTTTGGACTCTAAATATGTTCACCCGGCACAACCAGAAGAGGACTGGTCACCCCTCGGAGCCTGGTTCCTCTCTAGGTTTCTTCCTACATTTCGGCTCTCTTAGGGAGTTTTTCCTAGCCACTGAAGTATATCACTATTGTTGTTTGCTCCCTGGGGTTTAAGGCCGGGTGTTTGTGAAAGCACTTTGTGACAACTACTGATGTAAAAAGGGCTTTATAAATTAAATTTGATTGATTGGTAAAGTTTAGGCATACGTGTTACTTTATTGAGGTTAAGGTTTTGATTAGGGTTAGAGTTAGATTAGGGTTAGGTTAAGGTTAGGATTAGGGTAAGGGTTAAGGTTTGGGCAAGGGAGCATGCAATTTCTATTTTCTGGACCCCATGAGGTTAGCTGTACAAACGTGTGTGTGTGTGTGTGTGTGTGTGTGTGTGTGTGTGTGTGTGTGTGTGTGTGTGTGTGTGTGTGTGTGCGCGCGTGTGTGCAGGGGTCATGAGGGACTGCAGTGAGCTGAGTTCAAGCTGCATGGCTAGCAGCATGGATGGCTAACACAGCAGCCCTCTATTTCCGGACCTCAATGACCTTGGAATGCAGATGCCTTCTCAACTTTCAGAACTGAGACCCTCCCACCCCCCCCCCGTAAATGTAAATCTTCTCCTATGCATTATGGTGAAAGGTCACCAGTGATGAGAGCGTACAGTGTTGTTTTCTTTCCTGGAAATAAGTACACTAGTATTCTTAGAACACATTTTAAACATGTAAAATTAGTACGCTGCTCTTCTAGAACACATTTTTATCATGTGAAGGTGTTTTAGGACTGTAAAAGTGATTCCCTCCCTGTGGACTGCCATTGAAAATCACAAGTAAAATGGATGCCTTTTTAATTTCATGGAAATAGATACATTGTATGTCACCGTTTGAGAGGGGATATGTACAACAGATGTATCTCTAAACCGCTGGATGTACTATAGGCCTCGCTAAAGTCACATTTAGTCTAGTTTAGACTAGGTTTGACTAGCGTATAATAGTTTAGATGATAAACAAAAACAGATGGCAGAGAGATATGGATCACTCTTCTTCCAGAACGTCATAACTGGTGTGAGCACTGCAAACCCTGAACTGCCTAGTGACCTGAGCCTGGATTCATAGTCCAGGAGAGATCAAGACCCTAGGATGTCGACATGGTAAATATGGCCTGTTCCTAGCACAAGGCTGTGCAAGCTGACTGAAAACAAACAGACTGTGTGTGTTATATTCCCTCACCTGCAAGCGGAGGTCCGGTGAGACAGCCTAGGCCTACAAAGAACATGGAGAATCCCATTGAGTTGTTCAGCTTTTCTTGTCCAACCAGGTCCACCTGAAGAGGATCGGAATGTTAAATGACGTTATGCGCCGTCTTCAGTCCCCGGTATGTTACAAGACAAACTGGAACCAATACACCAAATGTACACACGACAGTCAAACGAGCAGTGAGTGAGAGTGTCATTTAATTTTGGTATCTGTGGAGAAAAAGCAGTACTGAGTAACATGTGAACGTTATGTGTATTGATTGTGTGTTGTACCACTAGACTGAGGAGAAAGTTGGTCCTGCCTGAGGTAAATTAAGAACTGCTGTAGTCGCTTGCGCACGCATGCACACATGCACGCACACGCTAGTTTCCTAGGAACAGCTGTGGCCATTCAAATAGGATCCTTGTCCAGACCGAACAGAGAGAACCTGTTGACCCTGAGGCACACCCTGGACTATTTAATCCCTGGATGTATATAATCCCTGGACTATTTAATCCCTGGATGTATATTATCTCTGGACGTATATTAACCCTGGATGTATATTATCTCTGGACGTATATAAACCCTGGATGTATGTTATCTCAGGACGTATATAAACCCTGGACGTATTTAATCCCTGGATGTATATTATCTCTGGACGTATATATACCCTGGACTATTTAATCCCTGGATGTATATTATCCCTGGACGGATTTTATCCCTGGATGTATATAATCTCCGGACGTATATCATTTATGGATGTATTTTTTCATAAATCCTGTTAAATCACTCAGTACTGACCTAAAAAACAACAGATTCATATTTGGAGGTCAGTTTGTCTGTCAGCATGTCTGTTAGTTGGTCAGTTTTTCTGTCAGAATGTCTGTTAGTTGTTCAGTTTGTCTGTCAGCATGTCTGTTAGTTGGCCAGTTTGTCTGTCAGAATGTCTGTTAGTTGGTCAGTTTGTCAGTTAGCATGTCAGTCAGCATGTCACTTTGTCTGTCAGAATGTCTGTTAGTTGGTCAGTTTGTCTGTCAGCATGTCTGTTAGTTGGTCAGTTTTCTGTCAGCATGTCTGTTAGTTGGTCAGTTTGTCAGAATGTCCGTTAGTTGGTAAGTTTGTCAGTGTATTCTTTTGGCCGTCTGTTTGTGACCTTCACATTTGCTCTCTCCACTGACCACACCAAACACAGGTAACCTGACCTCTGACCTGACCTCTGACCTGACCTAGGACTGTAAAAGCTACTGGGCCCAGACAAAAAGCCACTAGCGGTTCCCTATAAGGATGATTGCTCCAGTGGTCATTAGAATGAACAATTTAGTCAAGTGGTATTTTAGTTATATGTGCCTGGAAGCAAAGTTTACTTGGAGTACAAACGCACACACACACACGCAAACACACAAACGCGTACACAGACCTAGGTGGTCGAAGTGTGTTTGACTGGGTTGGAACTGACCTGACTGGATTTCCCTGACTTACAGGTCACGTCACCCCCCTGCTCCCCCATGCCACTCCCCATGTCCAAACCCAGAGACACACATACATGTCCCCATGCCCCTCCACATGTCCCCATGCCACTCCCCATGTCCAAACCCAGAGACACACATACATGTCCCCATGCCACTCCCCATGTCCAAACCCAGAGACACACATACATGTCCCCATGCCACTCCCCATGTCCAAACCCAGAGACACACATACATGTCCCCATGCCACTCCCCATGTCCAAACCCAGAGACACACATACATGTCCCCATGCCACTCCCCATGACCAAACCCAGAGACACATACATGTCCCCATGCCACTCCCCATGTCCAAACCCAGAGACACACATACATGTCCCCATGCCACTCCCCATTTCCAAACCCAGAGACACACATACATGTCCCCATGCCACTCCCCAAGTCCAAACCCAGAGACACACATACATGTCCCCATACCACTCCACATGTCCAAACCCAGAGACACACATACATGTCCACCATGCCACTACACATGTCCAAACCCAGAGACACACATACATGTCCCCATGCCACTCCACATGTCCAAACCCAGAGACACACATATATGTCCCCATGCCACTACACATGTCCACCATGTCACTGCACATGTCCCCATGCCACTACACATGTCCACCATGTCACTACACATGTCCCCCATGTCACTACACATGTCTCCATGCCACTACACATGTCCCCATGTCACTACACATGTCCACCATGTCACTACACATGTCCCCATGTCACTACACATGTCCACCATGTCACTACACATGTCCCCATGTCACTACACATGTCCCCATGCCACTACACATGTCCCCCAT
>JACXGJ010005336.1:0-39620 GCA_016801105.1 Esox niger
ACACACACACACACACACACACACACACACACACACACACACACACACACACACACACACACACACACACACACACACACACACACGATAATCCCTCCTGTTCAATGATGATGAATCATCAGGATGCTGACATTATAAAAATATAAGAGCTGAGATCACTTGATTCTCCCACAGGCAATTAGAAACACACAATGGAGCTTTACAACAGTAAAGAAAGTCTATTGGAGTGAAGGGGATTTTTTTGCCTTTAAAACACTACAACAACTAAACTGTTTTTTATTATCCAGCAAAAAAAAAAACGATGATGAAATGCTAACAGTAAGTGGCCTAGCGGGTCGAGGGCTATTCGCGGCTATCTCCGCTGCAGCATGGGTTAGAATCCAGCCAATCCCACTCTTCCCCTGATCCACCAAAACAACTCTCATCAGATGAACATACAGCTCCGGAAACAATGAGGAGACCACTGAACCTTTTGCTTTCCTTTACAAAACATTTTGAGTGAGGAACAGAAGGGTGGAAATTAAGAGACCACTGCAAACTGAACGCTTCTGTTCCTCACTCAACTTTTTTGGATAGGAAAAAGGTGCAGTGGTCTCTTAATTTTTCCAGAGCTGTTTATCTCAGGGCTCTATGCTGCCACTCTTCCCCAGTCCACCAGTCCCTTAAAAAAATGATTACATTTAAAAATGCCAGCATAGAGCCCTGAGATATATATATATATTTTTTTTTTACAAAGAGCACATGCTAAAATTTAAGACCACAGTTCAATTGTTGGGGTAGAGGTTTGTCTCTAGTCCTGAGAATTTACGACAACAATTATTGACACTAACATTTTGCTGAAAACACTACCCTGCATGCACAATTGCTAGGCATATGAGTAATCTGATCATATAATTATTTCTATGCACATTTTCCAACTCCAAACCATATAAACTTGAATGCTCAATGGATTGAATCATTTTCAGGTGATACATATTTGTGTAATGAGGAAGGGTGTGGTGAAAGTGAATGACACCTTTTATCAAGGTGTGCATAATTATTAGGCAGCTTCATGACCTCAGGCAAATTAACTGCAAAATACTTGAGAAGAATTGAACTAGAAAAGAAGCTACCAGGAAGCCATTATCCTCCAGCGCCACCATATTCCAGATCTGCAACCTACCTGGAATGTCAAGAACAAGGTGTCAAGTGTCAAGTGCCAAGGCAAAGAAGGCTGAAAGAAGACAACCACTGAATAAGATTCAAAAATTAAAGTTTAAGGATTTGGCAAAGAAATACCTGAAGACAGATTTTTCAAAGGTTTTATGTACAGATGATATTAGTGATTCTTGATGGACCAGATGGATGGATCACTAATGGACATGGCACCACTTCGGGTCAGGTGCCAGCAAGGTGGAGGAGGGCTACTGTATGGGCTGCTATCATTAAGGATGAGGTAGTTGGACCTTTTTGGGTTGAAGATGGACTGAAACTCCCATACCTACTGACCGTTTCTGAAAGATACTTTCTTCAAACAGTGGTACAAGAAGAAGACCGCAGCATTCAAGAAGGCCATGATCTTTATGCAGGATGATGCTCCATCACACGCAAGCAACGGCTCTAAACATTCCTGAATAATGACCAGGCCCCCTTCCTTACCTGACTTAAATTCTACTGAGAACTTGTGGACCCTTCTCAAACACAAGATTTACAGTCAGGGAAGACAATATATCTTTTTGAACAGTATTTGGAAGGCTGTGGTTGCAGCTTCAGCGAAAGTTGATCGTGAACAGATCAAGAAATTGACAGACTATATGGATGGAAGGCTCATGGCAGTTATTGAGAAGAAGGGTGGCTATATATTGGTCACTGAATATTTTTGAAAAGACACACATTTTGGCATTTTAATTAATTGTCATTTTGTGTTACTTATTTGTCACATCTGAGTTGGGAGAAACTATTTTTGTAATTTAGTTCAAATAATTCTGCACACCAACTGTTGCCTAATAATTCTGCATTCTTATGTATTCCCCTGGGAAAGATCAAAAATCAATGTTTAACATCCAGATTTGTGGTTCCATGATATTTTGGATTGATATAAAGCATTGTGATTGTTCAAAAATAATATAAATCCTGAGGAATACAATTTGCCTAATAATTGTGTATGCAGTGTATATACATGTGTATTGCAGAGGACTCCGTTTTGCATTCTATCAGGCACCGTCTTCTCTCCAATGCAAAAGAAAGTAAAGCACACAGTTTTACGGTGTTTTACATTTTCCCAAATTCATTCTTTCAGTATGTAAAATTTTTTGGGGATTCTTATCAACTGATATTACAAATACGCACAGAGAAAAAAATGGCAGTCCATTTCAATGATCCAAATTATGTTCTAACTCAAGATTAAATTGACGATGAAGCAGGTAGAATTGCTGCATTAAGGCAACATTTACAGATTGGGCACAGGCATGCCCCTTAACTCCTTTCAGCTGATAATTATATGAGCAAACCACATTTGGACCACTACTGGACATCCTGTTAAGTTTCCTGTTTTGTTTTTAAGCCAATAATGGCTAAACAGGTTTGGGATCATTTCAATGATTAGATAGTAGCTGAGAGACAGTAGTCTGACACGTGAGATTTGTTTATGATATTTTGCTGCGGAACAGATGAAAAATGCATTATATGATATGACATACGGCCCAACGAGAACAGATCACAGGTTTTGCTTCCATGTTCGTGGTTCAAATTTATTTCAATTTATTAACAAAGTTAAGTTAAAAATCAAACGTAGAATCGCGTGCATACCCCTAAGGTGATTCCAGCCTCTGACTAAGCTAGGCTATGGTTGGCTTGTTGAGTTGTGCATTACATTATTGTATCAGTCGTTGTGTGTGACTACCTACTATGAATTTAAAGAGCAGAATCATTACAACCAAAGGAGAAATTGGTAACCGCGCAGGTGCGAAGACATCATTTCACAAATTCCTGCTCCAACAATATCAGTTGCATATGTGATTAAAATTGTAATCACTGCTGGACTCTGCAGCCCCTCCCCATCATTCAGTACCCCACCCCCAAATCCCTCCTGACCCTTACCCACCCCCACTAAATGGTAAGAGATAAGCGGATCGAAGGCATTATGTAGAATGGGACAAATTACAGCTCTGAATCTTCTAAATAGGAGCTGCTGCTAGATCTTAAAAAATGTGTTTAGACTGTTGCTCAGCATTCATGGAGTTCTCTACAAATGCAGGGTGTTTGACAATTTGCTGAGCTGCAGATTAGTTGATGGGACCTCATTACGCATAAAATCTTGCAATCTGTGCGCACACAGCTCTGAGCTATGTTAGCTGTATTTACCACATCTACAGGAAGTTTTCACTGAAATCAAGTTGTGACTAATCCCTGACTAACTACAGTTAAACACGCCACAACAGTTTCACCGTAGAAAGAACCATTTTGGCTACTTACTCGCCTTTGATTCTCCCGGCGGCGTACGCCGCCCTCCACATGTGACCCTGCAGCTGTTTCAGCGCTGGGGTCTTCCTGTCCGAAGCCATCTGCCACAGCACGTTGTCCACCACCTCCCTGATGGCCTTCTCCTCATCTGTGTGCCCAGACTGGTCCAGGACATGCTGCGCACATGCTCGGTTCAGACGCAGGTCCTCCTCAACCTAACGAGACGACAGGGTTTATCAGGGGGATGTACATTAATAGAAATAAATAGAAATAAAATAGAAAAATAAAGAACAGGGCATGAATGACGTGTTGGGGGCACGAGGTTGGTCATCTAACATTGATATTCAATTCAATGTTGTCCTCTGCAATCCTATTGATTAACCCCCACCCCATCAAAGACTGAAAAACAGACATTTGGCAGACAGGAAACAATTCCACTCAATTAGGTATTATGGTAGTCAACCATTAGGTATTATGAGAAGGGATTACTGTTCTGCATTCTCCAATTCAATAAACTAACTGAAGGAGAGATCTTGTTAGTTCCATTCATAGACAACCAGACTGCATCTCATAGCAAAGTTTACATTATTACATTACTATTATTACTGGCCCGAATGACCCAGATCTTTGTTCTACTAATCCTTCTGACCAATCACATCAGATTCTTTTTTGTAAAAGAATTGCGTGTAATGTGTACTCCATCAACTACTGTATCTTTTGAAATACCTTTTAAGCAAATGTTTTGTAACTCTGCTAAATGATTATAATGTAAATATACTGTATATATGAACATACAGTGCTTTCCACAATTATTGGCATCTTAGTTAAATATAAAAAAAGACTGTGAAATATGCCATAATTGTCATCTGCTTGATTTTACACATAAAATCATTGTAATCTAACCATAGAGCAAATATGTTTGAAGAAAAATGTAATGTTCATCATGATCATCACCATCATCAAAACATGCATGCCTCAATTATTGGCACCCCTGAATTTAGTGCAGTGAACCTTCCCCATGCCAAGATAATATAGGAGTCATCTCCTATAATGTGTGAAGAATTGGTAAAACACATAAGAGATTTGAGACCATTTCCCCATACAGAAACTCTCCAGATTCTTTAGTCTTTTGTCCATGCTTGTGGACTCTCCTTGACAGTACACCCCACAGATTTTCACAGGAATTTAGGTTAGAATTAACTCTATAGTCATGTTTGTGTGGATGTAGAGGTACGCTTTGAATCCAATGACAACCCAGTATTATCCTATTGGTAGAGGGAGACAGGGTTTTCCTTGTGATTTTTTTTTGCCACTTGAACCACCTGACTGGAGGTATCCTGTGTCTGACCTAATATGTGAAACAAGATAAAATGGATAATTACTTATGAGTTTCCAAAGACTCTGAAATTTTAATATGAGACTTTAGGAAATCATTATTGGAATAGAAATCAATAAAATGTTGTTAAAAAGATTTTCAAGGGGTGCCAAAAATTGTAGAACGTTTTTGTAGCAAATTATTTCTTGATGACAGGTTTGCTTCACACAATTAAAGGTTAGATTCTAATTACTTTATTAAGTGTAAAATCAAACTGATAATTTTTTTAAAATATATTTACCTACAATGCCAATAATCTGGAAGACTTTGTAAATACAAATATAATTATTTAAGGAAAATATGTTATAATTGGTGGAGAAGGGAGTTACTCCCCACTTGAGAAAACATTGTGGAGGCATGTTAACTTTGTAATGGGTCTCTGCGTCCCAAATTTTAATGGCACACTTAGACTTAGAAATCCTTTTTGTATAATAGCTACTTTTGAGTCATCTCTGTGCACACGTCATCATAAATAAGAGCCTGCAGGCTTCAAAGATGCAGTGCACATCAAAGTTTGAAAGCCTATCAAATACACCTATTATCAGGGGTCTAAATAGCAGTATATTCCTTTGTAAACCATTTGGATTATAAAGGAAATAATATTACTGAAAGAAAAACAGGAAATCCTACATCCATTAAGGGTCTTCAATAAATTTTTTGACAGTAAATCCCTGCAACAAGAAACGATCAACAGTAGATAACTACTAGTTTGGCTATTGACTGCCACCCAAGTGACCAACAGCTTTGAAATATAATGTATTTCTGGGGTATTCCACACACAAGCACATGTCAACCTGAATCTATGTTGTTGGATATTGTGTCTGAGTTTGCGTGCAGCCATGACTGCTCATCACTTTCCAGTTAAGAAGGAAAAAAAAATGTTACCTGTTTCTTCAAAAGATGCACGTCTTGTTTGCATTCATCTTCTTCCCAGTGCGCCGACAAATGCTCTTCAAGATGATCTTTGATGTATGGGAATAAAATGTCCTATAGTACCGAAAGAAAATAGCACGGTTAGCATGTAGCCAGCTGTCATTAGCTTATCAATCGGTCTAGCAAAACATGCAACTTGATAGCCACAGCGCAACCCAACAAAAAACGTGCTTTTGTCCCGGTTGATTAACATAGCTACCTTTACAAACGTTATTGGTGTCGTGGTTCCTTCAATATCCAGCAAAATAGCGGATGTGTTTGCAGGAATTGAAACCATGGCCATTTTTTCTAGCTGAAGCCGCCTATCTACTGTACTGTACTAGCTAACTTTTACTCGCTCTTTGGGTATCCAGGCTGGAGAACAGCAACTTAATCCAAAAATAGAAAACTACAAATTCCTTTTAAAATCTCTATAGGGTTCCTTAAAATTAACTATACAATGTTGTACAGTGCCGGCTCGTCCGCTGGCATAAAGCAGTCAGGTCCATTGAATGTGTTCAACACATGAAGCGTGTAAACGAATAACCGGGAGCCCAGGAAGTGTTCAGTTTGCACCAAGGCGTGATGATGATGATCACAGCCACGAGGAAAAAACACCATGGAAGTCTATTTATAATTATTTCATAAGGTAACCATTGGACTAGCTACGTTAGGAATGTCAAAATACACGGTGAGCTACAGAATCATAACAATGGTAATTTTACTAATGTTTTTTTAAAAGCATTGTGAAGTTATCAAGATTAGGGCCATGCGACCTTTTTTCGAAATAAAGTCCTACAAAATGTTTTCTCTCAAATGTTGCTTTCAGTTTAGTTATTTTAACATATAGGTACTAAAAGTTGGATTTTTTTCAAACTCTTATGTATAATATTTTTTGTTATAACCTCTTGGGGAAAAACACCAATTCTTCATCTATAATTATTTATGGTTTAGTATCACAGTCAAGTCCAAACAGAACAGGCTTTAAACATTGTTGATCAATCAGTAGAAGAGCATCTTAGGTCATAATATTCAGATTTGCATCATTAAAAAACTTTTTCAGCAGAGATCTACTGGCTTCTAATGCACTTCAATTTATTGTTGAAAGTTTTTTGTCTGAATGATTTGACTGAAACATATCTTCTCTGTGACCCTCTGTCTTTAATTCTGACATGCTCGGTTAACTACCCAAAATGTGACTCAAAATAATATAAATTATAGTAGGTTACCAGTTTATGCTGTAGACTACACCTTTTCTTTAACTAGACACACATTGTTATAATCACTGATTTTCAACCCTTCATTAATTCACCCACTCTTTATATTGTAGGGCTGTTGTTTTACAAATGTAATACTAATCTATAGTGTAATATGTGTTTATAAGGTAATACGTGTAACAAGTCTATAGAAATGTCATAACTATAATCATGCGCCACACATATACCAATGCACAGATGTGATTGAAAAGCCTAATGCTTTAGAACCTGCACCTGACGTAAAGTAATTTGGGGAACAGTGTGATTTAGTGTAAATTATTAATGTAACTTAAATTATTACCATGTTTGAATGTTAATAAATTCATTGATATGTACCTTGTTGTTGGAAACATGTTGAGTTCCGTACTACAATTAAAATATTCAACATATAGTATATATCAACAAAACACGGTATAATAGCACCAAGAGAATAGTAGTAAGAGAAACCACAAATATTTTACGTGCTGATTGCGAATGCAAAACAATGACTTTTATTTTGAAAGCATTTTGAGTGAATTTTAAACCTGTTAGTGTCGCCTATTTATGCTGATGTCACAGATATCTTTATTTGGTTGTGTGCAAGCATTGACTGTCAGAACTGGAATCCCTTTGTTTGCCAAGTACATTAACACATAGCCAGAAAAGTACATAGTGTAACAGTTCTGTTTCTACTGCACAACAAATATACAACTCTTAATACAAAAAACTATGAGTTTTTTCCCAAACCGGCCAAGCAAAAATGTTTGATATCTTGCATTTTTCATTAACAATATGGTATCTTCCCGCTCCGGCAGGTAGTGTCTGACAAGTAACTAGTAGGGTTGTGAGATCAAATCGCCGAACTGACAAGGTAAAATATCAGTTGTTCTGTCTTTGAGCAAGACAGTCAACCCTAATTGCTCGATGGATGCGTTCTGTCATCCTTACACCTTTCCAGTTTGTAAAGGTTGGGTTAAATGCAGAAGCCAAATGTATTATGTGCCAACTGAGAAATATCACCTTTTCTTTATACAATAACAACATTGCTAGTTGGTGCTTCCAAATATTTAATAGCGGTAAAAATCACTGCACTGATCTATTGTTTCAAAATATTATAAATGTTTTAAAATAGAACATGTTATATGAAAAAAGCATTGTCTAGTAACCTTACATTTGCTCTGTGGCCCTGTATGTATGGATCAAAAATATTATGCGAGTGGGCCATTGGGTAGGACGTCTCAGACCTGGAATTTCAGTGGTTTGTGTTAGGTAAAGTCTGAAAATAATCATAAAATGGTAATAAATAAGTATTTGTTATCTTCATTTGTGCCTACAGTATATATCATATTCAAATGGTGTAATAATGTAACTACAAGAGTGGTTCCAGAACATAGCCTTCGCAGGAAAATCCAAATCACACCATTTGCAGAGATGCCACATTTTGTAACATAAAATGTCTTGTTGCACAAATGTAAAATATTTATCAGTGAAAGTGAAATGTGTGGACAACCTGTGGACCAGGGACCACAGATTGAAGACACTTGAGTGCAGAATAAATATTTATAATATCTGACTCTGCCTGAAGGCTTTGCAGAAATGTTTGAAACAACTTTCAACTTTCAGTTTCTGGTCTTCCTTAAAAAATTAAATGGAAGTCGTAAAAAATTACTCAAGCATACCGTTTTTAATCTCCTTTCAATAGTTTAGCCAAGTCAAACATTTCCGAATAATCACCTTCAGTGAAATGAAGAAATATTTATAATCAGGAAGTCATTTGAAATAGTGTTGGTCTGGGATCATCTTTAAAATTCATAATTAGAATCGTATTCACAATAGGTAAAAACTTTGAACTGAGCTCCGATCAGTGCCTTTCTTGCAATCTGCAGCGCCTCCCAAAGGCACTAACGCCACAAACATCTGCGTCACTCTACCACCCTGTCCGCCCTTGATGTCAGCCATTTTACATAGTAATCGCCACTGAATTCGGCCAAAAAGTAGCTAGCTAGCTATCAGGATTAAATACACATTTATATTTATTGCTAACAAATAACCACCGAAGAGCGAAAATGGACACCGAAGGTCAAGTTGACTTCAGCACAGATGAGTTTCCAGAGGGCTCCAAGATCAACGCAAGCAAAAACCAGCAGGATGACGGGTAAGCGACGAGCCAAGTGCGGTACCTTGGTAGCTTGTATGCGTAGTTTGTTTTTACCTGGGATATACAAGTACTGTAATGTTAGCTACATTTAATGAAGTGGCAATATAATGTACTGATAACACTTAACGTCTGTGGTTCTAACTAGCCAGTCCCTATTCTTATCATTCATGTCTTGGGTATTATGCGTAGTAGTATCAGTAGCTAACGTTAGCTTGCGTCATGTCAACTCAAAGTTCACTTGGCTAGTTAACTACAGTAAATGGAGAAACCAGTTTGGATATGTAAAAAATTGTCACTGCTATGTATAGCTATTTAAAAAAAAAAACATTTAAAAAAATGTGCTAACAATTGCCGTTGGTGTGTGTACAGTAGTGTTGATTGTGGATGGGTATTGCCGCTGTTTTTGTTCTCGTGCACTGCTACTTCTGATTATGACAGACAGAACAAACATACACTTGTCCTGAGCAAACTCACTTTGGCCTCCCAGGCTAGAATCTGATGCGTGACTAGTTACGATGTAGGATATTGACAAATAATAACAAACACGTTTTACTCGTTCTAGTTTTAATAATTACAGCATAAACATCTTGCAGGTGTAAACTGTCAATTAATAAACTCTATGGTCATTTTGTCATAGTTATTGACTCAGCTTATTAGCTTCAATATTATTTAAGTCTGAAATATAAAAGTATCAGGAATAGTAAAGGACGTAGTTAAACGACTGCCCTTAATTCTACATCCCCAGCAAGATGTTCATCGGAGGGCTCAGTTGGGACACCAGCAAAACGGACCTCACAGATTACCTGTCAAAGTTTGGAGAGGTTCTGGACTGCACCATCAAAACAGACCTAATGACGGGCCGGTCCCGAGGATTCGGCTTTGTCCTCTTCAAAGATGCAGAAAGTGTAGACAGGGTAAGAACAGGCACAGTACAGGCTGCTTCACCTGGTTGACTTTGATTTCTACAGATAAAATTTTAACAGACATATAGTTGTCATCGATGCACTTCATTGAACAGCACACACACACACACATCTTATAGCACTAAAGCCTTTTTTGGACACAGTTACAGGAACCTGTCAATAATGGCAACATATAACATTTTAGACAATTAAAGTTGAATCTGAATTATCTGTACCCTTTCAGATAAGAGAATTCAAAATATTCAGTAAGGTTTCCTAACAATTTAGCAGATTGATGTGCTACAGGTTCTTTTTATTCCATTTATGGTATGGTAGCAAGATACATTTTATTCCTGCCGAATACCTTCAGAAAATACCTAAAGGCTAAGTGCCAGCTCAAAATGATCCAGAAAAGGTTCTGTCTGCATTTCAAAGGTGTTGTGTGCCCTTATTGATAAACTATGTCATAACTGAGGCGGCACAATCCGTACATTTGATAAGGTTAGCGTGTATTATGTGCAGGTGTTGGAGCTGAAGGAGCACAAGCTGGATGGGAAGCTGATTGACCCAAAGAGGGCCAAAGCCATGAAGGGAAAGGAACCGCCCAAGAAGGTGTTTGTTGGAGGCCTCAGCCCAGACACACCAGAGGAGGAGATCAGGGAATACTTTGGTGCATTTGGAGATGTACGTTGTAGTGACAATGCTTGTACTGTCAATGTCTTTTTTTTATAATTAAGATATGTTAGACCTACACTACAAAAAAAAGATATGCATGTCCCCTAAACAAGAGTGGGGGAATGGAGCACACCAGCTTACAACCCACGAGTCGGTTATGGAATGAAATTGGGTCGTCGACAGGCACGTCTCGATTGGGAGACAACCCACCATAACATTTGTGCCACACTGCTTGTTTTCACAAACTTCTCAGCTGTTTAACTCATCCATGCGTTATTGTACAAAGCACATTTGGACCGAAGTGTCTGGGAACAAGCTCACATTACGTGCACAACTTGTGTGGCAAAAAACAAGTGTATGTGACGTGTACTGTGTAGCTGTGGATGCTAACAAGAGACACTGGCAAATAATGTATGAGGCGAAGCAAGTTATTGCTTTTAAAAAAAATTGTATATGAAGTGAGCCACATAAAATAGTTTGATTTCACTGTGACTGCTGAAACTAAAAGACAATTGGCCATGTGAAATGAAAGCCAGGGAACAGGCATCAACAATGCAGCAGCCACCTTGAAACAGGAGTGGATACGAGTCAGCAAAGCAGAACATGGTTCTCTTTCCCACAATACTAACCGCCCAAACTAAAATCAGGGATCAGTTGGATCCTAATTATGGATGCAATTTTCCTTAATTACCCCCAGTTGTAAATAGCCAAACTTTTAATTGGACTTCACTAGTCCTAATATTCATCTTTCAATGGTGATGTTTAAATTCGTCAACAATTATTGTTGCCCAGCTTCACTGGGAGAGTTAGTCTTTTACAACAGGTAGGTAGACAGGCTTCTCCAAATAGTTATTGTGCTTGACAGTAATATGTTTTGTATTTCATTTCTTACTAAAAAGGCTTGTCTGGCTGCCATGCCCAAATATTTTGTTTTGGATAGCTATGCTTGCGTGTACGAGTGGGGATGTAGTGCCCAGATAATTCATGTCTATAATTACCAAAAATGCATGTGTAATATCAATTGACCAAGGTTCTAAACATTTTAAATGAAACAATTAATTTAAAAATTCAAATGGGGGAAAAATGCTTTTGTATTGTTGAATTCCATTTTAATAATGGCACCCCAGGGAGATTTTGTTTTGTTAGCTAGGCTGACAAGTCTGTTTGTTCGGTTACTAAGGCCTCAACTGTAGCAAGTCGGTAAACTTGCTTAGGGCTTTGCACTCTAGAAAACTGCAACTACCACATCATGGCACATTTTCCAGAGTATGCAAAGCCCCTTTTTTGTAAGTTAGAGATAAAACAGGTAATATACACTGCCGTTTGAAAGTTTGGGGTCACTCAGACTTTTCCTTGTTTTTGGAGGAAAAGAATAACAATTTTTCTCTATTACTATAACATCAAATTGATGAGGAACACAGTGTAGACATTGTTAATGTTGTAAATGACTATTGTGGCTGGAAACGGCAGATTTTCAATGGAATATCTACATTGGTTTACAGAGGAACCATTATCAGCAAGCATCACTCCTGTGTTTCAATTGCATGGTGTTTGCTAATCCAGGTTTAACATCTTAAAAGGCTAAATGATAATTAAAAAACTCCTTTGCAATATGTTAGCACAGCTGAAAACTGTTGTGCTGATTTAAAGCAGCAATAAGTCTGTCCTTTAGACTAGATTAGTATCAGGAGCATCAGCAATTGTGGGTTCGATTACAGGTGCGGACAGGTGGAGTATGGCCACAAACAAATAACTTTCTTCTGAAACCTTCTTCTGAAACTCAGCCTATTCTTGTTAAGGCTATCCCATGTGATAAATTACCAAGAAACTGAAGATCTTGTACAACGCTGCATACTACTTCCTTAACAGAATCGTGCAAACTGTCTCTGACCATAATTGAAGGATGAGTGGGATGCTCCAGTGCACAACTGAGCAAGAGGACAAATACATTAGTGTCCTGTTTGAGAAAGACACCTCACAGGTCCTCAACTAGCAACTTTATTAAATAGTACCTGCAAAACACCAGCCTCAACATCAACAGTGAAGTGGCGGTTTTGAAAAGCTGGTCTTCTAGGCAGAATTGCAAAGAAAAAGCTGCATCTCAGACTGACAGATTTATATGGGGAAAAGGACAGACACTGGACAGAGGAAGATTGTAAAAAATTGTTATGGACAAACTAATTTAAGTTTGAGGTATTCGGATCACAAAGAACATTCGTCAGATGCAGACCAAATGAAAAGATGCCGGAGGAGTGCTTGACACCATCTGTCAATAATGGTGGAGGCAATGTAAAATGGTTTTGGGGAGATTTGGTGGTGGTAAAGTGGGAGATTTGTACAGGGAAAGGGGATCTTGAAGAATTCTATCACTCTATTTTGTAAAACCATGCCATACCCCATGGATGGCGCTTGATTGGAGCCAATTTCCCCCACAACAGGACAATGACCCAAAACAGTTACACACTTATCAAGAACAATTTAGGGAAGAAGCAGTCAGCTGGTATTCTGTCTATAATGGAGTGGCTTGGACAGTCACTGGATCTCAACCATATTGAGCTGTTGTGGAAGCAGCTTCACCGTATACATAAGAAGTGCCCATCAAGCCAACCCAACTTGTGTGAGGTGCTTAAGGAAGCATGGGATGGAATCTTCAGAATGACTAAACAAATTGACAACTAGAATGCCAAAGGTCAGCAAGGCTGTAATTGCTGCAAATGGAGCAAAGTTTGATGGACAATTATTATTTTGACTAAAAATAATTATTTCTAATCTTGTCAGTTACTATATTTCCTGTTCATTTTGCTATATTTTTCAATAAAACTCATTTCATGTATGGTTTCATGGAAGACAAGGACATTGCTAAGTGACTCCAAACTTTTGAACAGTAGTGTGTGTATGTAATATTTATATATATATTCCCCCGTTTTCCCCCCTCTCTTTCCCAATTGTCATCATGGGGCTTTGTAGTCACCTAGCAGCAGTCACGGCTCAAACCTAGATTGTGGTGGTCAGCTTGGTGCCATGACTGAGCACCTTAGACTACTGTGGCACATGAGAGGCCTCTTACATGGTCCACCTGTCGTTACATGGTATAAAATGTTTCATCCTTTGTGTTGTTTCAAGATTGACAGCATTGAGCTACCCATGGACACCAAAACCAACGAGCGACGTGGGTTCTGCTTCGTGACATACTGTGAGGAGACTCCTGTCCAGAAGCTATTGGAGTGTAGATACCACCAAGTCGGAAGCGGAAAGGTAACTGGATTATGCTTATTAACAGTGACCATTTGAACTCTGATATGCAAAGAAATTAATAATATACCTATGCAATTTAACCAAGTTCAGACAACTTACTTTAAACCATGAATAACATGCAACTTCATTTGAAGAAAGTGTCAGTGCTGTTTTCTGGCCTGCAGAGGTGTTCTGGTTCATGGACTGTTTTTTCTGCAGTGTGAAATCAAAGTGGCCCAACCCAAAGAAGTGTATAGACAGCAGCAACAACACAGAGGAGAGAGAGGGGGCTATGGAGGTGGGAGGGGAGGAGGAAACAGGGGCCGGGGACGAGGAGGTATGTAAAGATACATTAACTCCATGACACTGAAGAATGTACATCAGAAATACTTTTTAAGGTCAATCAGTTTTATTCTTCCACAAGGGAATTTCTTGTTTGGCATTTGACACAAGTGACAATGACAGTACCAAAGCAATAAAGGACAACACAGTTGAAAATCTAAATGCCTACAAAAACAACGATACAGACTTGTGACGTTGAACTTCTCTATTGTCTCCGTCCAGGTCAGAGTAGCTACAACCAGGGTTACAACGGCTACTACAGCCAGAACTATGGTAGCTACGGCAACGGATACAGCCAAGGCTACAATGGCTACACAGGCTATGACTACTCTGGCTACAACTATAATAGTTATGGTTATGGACAGGGATACGACGACTACAATGGTAAGCTACACTATTGATGCCGACTATCGAAACAAGCAGTGCCTTTCAGCCCCGAACAACAACTCATGTACTTCTAGCTAAGACATTGACAGGTGGAAAATTACTCTCCTTGTATGTACTCAATAGCTCTGGAAAAATAAAACATGTCTGGAATGCTGCCTGCCTTGGGTCTCTTTGCTCTGGTTCGTGGTTGTGAGAGGTGTCTATATCCAGGCAGTGCACTATTTTATAAGAAAACACTTGAAACAATAAATGTACTTAAGCCATATAAGGACATTTATATTGCACACACATTTCTTAACAGTAGTTGTTTTAACATTCCTGGGTATGTACGGTAAAATGCCTAAGATGTACGCCTTAGGTACATGACACATGGTTGTGAATATCAGCACGGACACTCATTCTATTTGAAAGTCTGAGCCAAAATAACACAATTGGTAACAACAACACGACAGACCACTTGCTTCCTGACTGGGATATGCCTGAATGAAACTTCACCTAAACAAAGAACATGAACTTTAAAAGCTTCATATGCATCTCAACTTCCATGTCAACCGTAAACTTGACTGACAACACCCTGATAGATTTCCTTCTGCAGCTTTGTTATGTGAAGACATCCTGTCACAGTCAAACTTCCTGACCTCTAACCTTTAACCCTTGACCTTCCGATAGGTCAGCAGAGCAGCTATGGGAAGGCCTCTCGAGAGGTCACAACCCACCAGAACAACTACCAGCCTTACTAAGCTGATCCGATCCAACAAGACCTGCTTAGATTTCTGGTAAGACCACCGTCGCCTTAGCTTTTACCTAAAGAAAACCTTAAAGATCAATAGACAATAAACTATTACTCTAAAACATGTCAAGTGAGAAAGCCAGTGGTTACCATTACCATGCACACCCCCATTCTGACAGATAAAACTAAAGTCATGTCTATAGATCTTTAATTGCAAAAATGCTTGTGTAGAGGTTTGTCTTTTATTAAGCTCTCCAGAAAAAACATAGGCGTTTTTCTGTAGATTCTCCTTTTTTCCCTTGCTTTTTAACAGGTGTTCATAAGGAAATAACATAAAGACACTTGATAGCATTGTTAACAGGTAAAGTACTGCTAAGGGTACAGAGTAAGGACCTGTCCTTAGATTTCCTTTCCCTTTCCTAACTCTGATGTTGTACCTTGTTTGTACCTGCCAGCGAGGACTTCATTGCAGGCCGTGTGTCGCCTGACCACGACAATCTCTGGGCGTCGCACATAGCGGGCAGAGAGCACGGCATGCACAAGAAAACGCTGTCCTGTGGTATGGTCTCTTCACACTTCCTGTAACCAGCGATAAACAAAAAGAAACATAAGAGAAAAGGGAAAAATGAATCTTTTTTTCAGTTTTAAAGTGATTGCTTTAATGATTTGTCTGAAATTGATTTTTTACAGGATATTAATTGAAACAGTGTAAAAATGTACTTTAACTTGTATTTGTGTATTCTCTTTTAATTTGAGTGGTCTTGTGTTTCAGTTCTGGAGCATCAGTGGTTTTTTGTTTTTGTAATGAACCCTTTTCTTAAATTGCTTAAACTCATAATGCTTGCTTTTTCTTTATAGCCCTTAGAGAACTTCACTTGATAAACACCCAAAACTTTTTTTAAACTTAGGTGTTAAAGATCATATGTAAACCAGCTTTATGATGCCATAAAAAGCTGACTACTCAAAATTGAATGAGCTATTTTGTGTATCTGGCTTGAAAATTTCACCAAAGTTGTTACATCATAGCTTAGGTAGGGTCATGTTTGGGCCTGCTCCTTAATGGTGAAATTGACCCACCAATTCATCGGAGCTGAAGCTTTTGCTGGCCAGTGAGCTGTTACAGGAAAGGTTACAGAACCTTGGTGAAGCTGTGCGTTCTACATATGATCTTTAAAACGGAATACGGAGAGAAACAAACTTAATAGTTTAAAGTTGACAGCACAAGCAGAAGTTAAAACAGTGAAACATGGAGGTGAAAAGTTCACTGTGCCCTACAGAGCTCCAGTTGTTAACAACCAGTGTGTTGTGTCCTTGTTTGCAGATGGGCTAGGCTGGCTGGAGAATGACCCTGTACCCAGGTGCCAGCTCTTGGGGATGAATCCTATCCTGTCCTCCGATCGGCTCATGTTTTAAACACCAGACCCTTATTTTGCTTCCCACATCTTAGCTGAAGCTGACATGATGACATGCAGCTTGTCTGACTTTGTAAATACAGAGGTTGCTGTTTTTTGGTTCCTGTTCTTCCCACCCTTTTCTCTTTGTTGTGTACTCTGCCGAGGTTGTAGGTCTAGGTTTCATCCTGATTTAATGTGTTCTTATTACCTTGATTTTCACCTTGTCCTGTGATTTTAAACTCTGATTTTTCTTAAAAATGTTTTGGATAATGGTATTATTAAAGAGGGTACAAAACAGACATACGCTTGACTTTGTCCTATATATTCTGTTCTGCATTTCATAACAAATCATAGCTTAGGCTCTATTTAATGACTTGAACAATAAGACTTGTACCATGTGTTTATCGGGACGGGAGAATACTACCACACATTGCGACATGTCTGTAGAAAGGAGTAAAATCATCCAAACCACACAGTTAACTACCGCATAGACAGCTGTTCAGTACTGTAAGTTTCCAAAGCATGCGTTTGTTTAGAAATGCACCTCCCAACTACAGTAGTCCCACCATTTTATACATGACGCCATTTATGTTTAACATTACATAGCTAGCTTACTGAAGCATTCCCAGGCCTGTGTTCAACTGCCAGTATATTGCTAAAATAATTATATTACTGTAGATAACTCCGAAATCACAAGGGTCAGTCTCCCGTTGTCTGCTATTGTTTTGGTCTATACTAAACAAACAAGCTACTAACCTGAGGAGAAATATAACTGTTCCCCGTTAGCTAGGGAGCAACCTTAACAGACGAACAGATTAGAAAGCAGCAATACGCTCGTGCAAACACAACTTCGTTAGCGGCTGATCAGCTAGCTAGTTAGCGGTTAGTGCAACATCCAAAAATGTCGGAGGACCTTGAAACCGGGGAAGATTCAACTCTGGTGAAAATGGAGGATGATGGAAAGTCTAGCAGCGATGAGCAGATACCGACAGCTGCAGAGGGCAACCAGACAGGAGAATCCGAGGGATCAAAAATTGATGCCAGCAAAAACGAAGAGGATGAGGGGTGAGACGTTTTAAAGTACAAGCTAGCTGTAGTGTTAGTTCACTGACAAGTAGCTAGCTTATTGTATATTTAAATATAATCTTCAAGCCGTCTCGTGTCGTTAATTCACTACTTTCAATTAGGAATAAGTTGAATGCTAGTACCTTAATGTCACAGGCAAAGAAGGATGATAGTACATACTTGGTAGATCAGATCAACTGCATCTTTGTCTCGCTGCTGTCGTCAGGTCACTAGAACCTTCCATCTTGCTTCCATAAACACATGTTTGCTGGATTTTGGGACGTCTGTGAGAAACAGTATTTGAGTTTGGCAGGTGATTCTACCCCAGGGAACGTTTTAGTGTCGACATATGAGATTATTATTAGGTAACCTATTTGTTAACATCATCCACCTCCACATCGTTTTTTTCACAAGCAAAAACGCATCAGGAGGGTGTGGTATATGGCTAATATACCATGTATATGTACGGTTCTAACGTATTACTCATTACGGAATGGATTCTCCAATAAGCCATGGTAGATTGCCTATGTACCACGACTAAGCGATGTGACCAGACACTCCGCAATGCTTTGTCCATGTGATACCACAGTTAAGGGCTGTGAGAACTGCTGTTAGCAGTGATATATTGGCCTGAATGCTAATTTGCTGATAGCCATGACTTTTGCCACAGTATACCAAGGCTGTGACATCACATCACCTTACCTCTTAGCCCTGTTATATTGGAGATATTCCACACCCGTATCTTATGGCCTCCAGCCAATCAGCATTCAGGGTTCAAAATACCTGGTTTATAATAAACTATAATATCCTTAACCTATTGCCTAGAGACCCATGAAGCCATTGCTTCAGTCATCACACCAACTCTAATGATACCATTGACCCTAAACTATGACAGTGTCTGTGTTCCCTGTCTAACGGCTGCAACTCCTTGTTTCCTTTCTTTCTTTACAACACATGGGTGAAAAGCAGATGACAAAGGAATTTGGAAGAGAATCTGAACACAGTCCTTGTGCTGGAAGTTGGTATGCAGGACTGAAATATCTGTATCTGTCTCTAAATGCAGCAAAATGTTTGTGGGTGGTCTGAGTTGGGACACAACAAAGAAGGATTTGAAAGATTACTTCTCCAAGTTTGGGGAGGTGGTTGACTGCACTCTGAAGCTTGACCCCATGACAGGCCGGTCTCGGGGGTTTGGCTTTGTCCTGTTCAAAGCAGCCGACAGCGTTGACAAGGTATTCCTGATTGGATTCAGTAGTGTTGATTATTCTGGAAGATTGTGTGAATTATGAAGGTAAAACCATTTTTCTCTTTCTCTTCATTATATGAGATCACTGTGGCATGGTAGCAATGGGATGGAAATCTTATCTGCCACATCTGGTTCTTGTGGTTATTTTTCTCTTTTGCTTGCTTCTGGTAGGTGGTCTTACAGAAGGACCACAAGTTGAATGGGAAGGTGATTGACCCTAAGAAGGCCAAAGCTATGAAGAACAAAGAGCCCATTAGGAAGGTCTTTGTTGGCGGTCTTTCCCCAGATACCCCAGAGGAGAAGATCAGAGAATACTTTTCTGCCTTTGGAGAGGTTGGATACACTATACATTCATTTAACTCAGTCTGATGTTCTTTAGAAACGTTTATAGTCTGGCTCCTATACTGAATGTTTGGAACAGATCCGACAAAACCAGTTAGCAGAAACAAACTTGAGTGTGTTCACAGAAGTGCCCATCTTCTAAACATCCAAACCTCACTGAATGAGGGATTATTCTATTCATGGACTGTCTTTGTGAACAGGTAGAGTCTATTGAGCTCCCCATGGAAACCAAAACCAACAAGAGACGAGGCTTCTGCTTTGTCACCTTCAAAGAGGAGGAGCGGGTGAAGAAGGTCATGGAGAAAAAGTACCACAATATCGGACTCAGCAAGGTAGAGCACAGTACAACCCGACTTCACCCCCTACCACAACTACCCGCAGAATATGTTTTGAATTCCACAACTGGCCTTTGCATTCAATGCATTGTTTTCAGATGGTATTTCCTTACCAGGCCCAGTTGCTCTATTTCCTCATTGTTACTGAGAATTCCCAGTCGCATGTTAAAAGCATGGTTACTGAGCATTTTCCTTCCTGTCTTCAGTGTGAGATAAAGGTGGCCATGTCCAAGGAGCAGTATCAGCAGCAGCAGCACTGGGGAGGGGGGGGAGGAGGCAGAGGGGCATACTCCGCCAGGCCTCGAGGCAGAGGGGGTAGGTTGTCTGGATAGATATGCTAGTTTCTTGTACCAATGTTTTGCACATAGCCTTACACGTAATTACAATACTACTCTATCTATTGTGATGAATGTCCAATGTTAGTCACATGTTTCTGTGATCCGTTAAAATGGGTGAACTGGCCAAATGGGCTACCTTGTGGACCTTGTGTATTTCAGGACCGAATCAGAACTGGAACCAGGGATATGGCAACTACTGGAACCAAGGTTACGGCAACAGCTACAGCAATAACTATGGCAATTACGGCTACAACAACCCAGGCTATGGTGGCTATGATTACTCGGGTTACAACTATTATGGCGGATATGGTGGAGACTACAGCAGTATGTTATGGCATGCTCACACAAAAGCACACATTAAACATTTTTTGCAGAGGATGTATGTCATTTGTCGTTTTGCTCAACATCTTTGTATTTAATTGTGCCATATATGTTTTGTGTTGAACTGAGATTCTGCCATTCTGTACAACATTCTTTTAAGTCATGCATGATCAACAATATTGCACGTTTTGCCTATCCTAAATTATAATACAATCAACACAAATATATCAGGAAAACTGCTTATTTTGAAGACATCTTCAAACTATCTTATCCAAGAGATATACTAATTGGAAATCCATGACAATTCTTTTCCCTCTTGGTGTTTCTCTCCCATCAGCAGATCAACAGGGTGGTTATGGGAAGTCCCCCAGACGAGGTGGTCACCAAAATAATTACAAGCCATACTGATGTCGCAGACATTCTACACGCAAACAGGTATGTTAAGAAATCAACCACAACAAACCTAGATACAATTTACCTACCTCTGTATAATAATGGTATCCGTCTAAATGTTTTTCTCTTTATAGTTTTTCACAGCACCTGAAGTGCTTTACAGTAGTGGTAACATAAAGGCTACAGTCTTTTTTTGTGACAAATAATTTTAACAGCCGGCCTTCTGCTGCCTCTTATGAGCCATTTTGTAATTTTAAAGTTAACAGGTAAAGTACCACTACAACAGTAAAATGAATACCAAGACTTAAGGATTTACAAGGAAAAAGAGAGTGAAAGAGAGAAAAGAAGAATGTTGTCTCCTAACTTTGACATATACCTTGTTTGTACCTGCCAGCGGAGCTTCCTTGCAGGCCATGAGCTGACCTCCCCGGTACTCTCTGGCCCGCTCAATGCGGACTGGGTACGAGAGGCGTACACTCTCGAATGCCGCCATTTGGTATGGTCTTCCAACATCCTGTCTCAGCATTGTAAACCAAAACAAAGTGGGACATACCCAGCTTTGTCCTCTTTATTTTCTAAATGGTTTAATTTCTGGAATGTTTTTCTGTAATGTAAAATGTAAATACAAATTATGTAATTTCAATGTCATTTTTTACAGGCCCTTACTCCCCTGTCAAGTAATGGTAAAATATAAAATGATACTGAGAAAAATAACTACTTACTTTTCAAAGGACACAGCTTTCTCTGGATTTTCCAGTGTATTTTAATATATGTATAATAATACCTGTAATTCTTGCTTTTCTTTATTTAGCTCTTGTAGCAGTAATAGCCAGTAGTCCATGAGCTAAAACCTGGTTTGTACTTGGATGCCACTACGTTGGAGAAGTGCGTTATTTTTGTACTTGTATTGTTTGCTTGTGTTACTGACAGCGGTGGGAAAGCTTCTCCTTTAAGCATTGTTAATTTTCCTCTAACAAAATTCTCTTTTTAACCTTTTGAAAAAGTATCAAAGTACCTCTCTACGTTTCCTGGTAATTTGCATGCAATGTTTTTTTTATGTGTATCTTTTTGACCAATTGAAAGCTTTACTTATTGATTTTTTTTGTATTTGGGCTTTGACCTCTTCAATTTGTCACACTTCAGGATTTCTAGCTTATGGACTAACTTGTTTTTTAATTCTTAATTGTAAAAAGTATTGCTATCAATATTTCATTGTGTTTTCTTAATGGACATGGTAAAGACGGGGGACCCCTTTAACATGTAGTTGTAGCCCAACTAGTGTGTTGTAACCTTCATCATTAACCGTTTGACTCGTTTGTCTTTTTCAGGCTACAAGGCGATGGAAAATCAAAGGATCTTCAGAAGGGTCATTGGCAGATGAGGTGAAATGTTTCAGTCAAGAATTTTTTATTACTGATGGATTGGTTACGGACTGAGTCAAATAATTCAGTTGAACTACTTAAACATATTTTCAGCGTTGTATTTCATTGTTTCTTCTTGAAACTTTTTAAAGCTTTGCCTGTTTGTCTTGTGTTGTTAAACTGTGTGAAACCAATATACAGTTATTGAATTTTGTTGATTAGCCACTTGTACTGAATGATAATCCATATTATATTCTATGTCACTTTTTGTTAAATCACTGAAACCCTAAAAGGGGGAAATTTGTATTGGATAAACTAATTAAAGTGGTCAGGGCCAGAAAAAGGGTATCAAGGAGCACATATACACAGGCTATTAAATATATGTCTATACTTTATTGTAGTTATTGCAAATACACATTCAGTTAATTGATACCTGATATGGTTATATTTACACAGGATTGTTAAACATGCAGAAATGCTTCAGAAAAAATAAATACTAAAATGTATCTGAAATTATATTTGATTAAAACTTCTGAATATGAATTACAGTGTGAACTTCTTTTGCTACATTATGCTTCATTCCAAGGACAGTACAATGATAGTGGAGTGTACTGTAACATGGTAACGGAGTGAAGTATTGTAGTAGACTATTAATAGATTATGGCTGCCAAATATAAAAATCATTCAGTTTGAGTAATTGAATGCACACTCATACAAATGGCATGAGGCCCCTTAACTGTATTGTTAGTGGTGATAACATTTCTCTATTCTGTATTTTTTTAATTGACAAAAATACACAAAATGTATCTACAACCATTAAATGTATTTTGTCATGAACTGAAATCAACATATCCATGTAATCTAAAAACAATCAAGTCCAGGATGCTTATTTGCAGAAGGTATAATGTGAAATGTAATTTTGTCACTATACAGAATTCAGATTCAATCGCCTTGGAGAATACAAAACCGTTCATTGAATTCAAAACATGGCTGTCTGTGATTATGGTTCATCCTATCAATTTTTCTGGTAAGGTAGGAGTCTGCATCTGTGTTTAGCTGGGGATGACACCTGTAGCAAACAGGATGATAAGGATGATGACTATCAGAACTATCACTCCAATAATGATCATCATCTTGATATTCTTCCACCAGTACTTCCGCGCTACACGCGTGGACGTCTTCTGAAAGGAGTCTGCCTGAAAATGTGGAAATAATGGAAGGTTTAGTCCAAAAAACAGACAGGCAATGTGACGCAGAATGTTTTTTCTTCTCAAAACTAGAGGAACCAGTTTAGATTTAATTAAAACACTATTGCCTTTATTTTATAATACTTACAGTTGCTTGGAGGTCATGTGTCTTGTCGACCAAGTCATCTAGCCTCTCTCCCCTCTCCAGAACTTTATTTATGTTGTCTTTGAGTATAACTTTGACTTCATTGACTTGGCCCTGCACTGATTCCAGTTTAGAGGAGGCTGGCTGTTGAGAATTGTAGTCAGCCTACAGAGAGGAAGATGAAGAGAATCTGTTCTGAATATGAACATATCAGGTAGGACATACTGTAAAGATAATCTTTACAATACTGTGCCACTAGTGACTACTATGACTGTAGGAAAACTGACCCATTTCACAACAGAGCATCTCAATTATAAAGGAGAACATATATCTGTCCACAGTGTGCAAATTTGCATCACATTTGGCAATAATACTAACAACATAGGAGGACTCGCCAATATCCATGGTAGCATCTATTGATATAATAAGAGCACACATTTTCATAGCAATTTATTAATTGTTACTTGCACATTTTAAAATGTTATTAACCTAGTAATTCACTTGTTTATGAACAACTTATGGAGTATTTTATTAATATTTTTATAAAATAAATTAGACGTTTTATGTAGTCCTAATAAACTATTTAGTATTAGGCTGTTTTTTGTGGATGAATGGACAGAATTAAAGGGACCATGTGTATGAACATAAATACAACCATCTTCATCCACTTATATGTAATCGGATCGAGGGGCAGCAGCTCCAGCAGGGGACCCCAAACGTCCCTTTACCAAGCTACATTTGCCAGCTCTGACTGGGGGATCCTGAGGCGTTCCCAGGCCTGTGTCGGAATATAATCTCTCCACCTAGTCCTGGGTCTACCCCAAGGTCTCCTCCCAGCTGGACGTGCCTGAAATACCTCCCTAGGGAGGCATCTTGGGGGCATCCTTACCAGATGCCCGAACCACCTCAACTGGCTCCTTTCGATGCAAAGGAGCAGCCGCTCCTAATTTTCTAATATTTTCTGGAAATATTCCCCATTGAAACTTTCTTGCTGGTCCGTCAATAAGTTTTCATTGACTTGTCTCCTCATACTTGCTCTAGACATTCAGTACTACCCCCCATGCTAAACTACCCTAGCTCATACTATTCCGGTCTCATTTGGTAAGAGAAGAGGAGCAAAACATTTGTGCTCATGTTTAAATGGATTATTGTAAACATTAGGGGCTGGATTCTAGGCAGTGCCCCTTTAAGAATTAATACTTTGTAAATACTTGTAGTTATGAATGTCCATTGTAATTTCTCACAGAAAGATGGACATGTTACTGGTAGACAACTACAGTACCTGTTGTCTTTAAATCTTAGAATGACCCCAATAATGTATCAGTGAGCAATAGGAAAATGGATATCGAAGAGGTTATTGCAAAACAGTCACACTGTAGTATGATATGACACTATGCTGATGCAACAATGTATTTTGCCAGAAAGTGCTGACAAGTATTTTGTGGCAGTGTTATTTTCTATGAAAACCAAAGTGTGGATTGCAGACATTCTTAGAATATTCTAATTTTGGTTTACCCAGAACTAAAATATTGATTCACATTCTGGCTCCATATGTATTGAAAATTGAAAGTTCTGTTTTTTGAAGCCTCACCCTCTTAAATGAAAATGCAAGATTAAAAAAAACACAGTCCTGGTATGTCCAAATATTCAGTAAAAAATTAACTTGGTGGTCCCCATTAGCTATTTCCAAAAGCAGAGTAGCTAAAGTATTCTACCTTACACGGGGTCCACACAAAAGCCACAGTCTATGCAAAGAAACTGCTATCCTTAAGAGGATAAGGGCAGTCCATAGACTGCTTACTGTGTAACGAAACTCAACTGAAGTCTATCTTCAGAGCTAGTCCTTTAAATTTACCCTGCAAAGCTTAAAGGCCAAGAAAAGAATAATTACTACAAAACTAGAATAATTTGAAGATTACACATGTAATATTCCTATCTCTATCACAAGTGATGAGTAATGAAGAAATAAGAATCCACTAGAGTGAAAACTGACTAGTTTGGTCAGATGTGTGTAACCTAAATCCATTTTATATTACTTAGCGATAATGAGGTTGATAGATCCACGAGACTGGCAACTACACATAGTTTACAAGGACCTTTAATAAACAGTAATGGCGTACTGGTTTCTGAAGTAGAAATAAACTATTTACACATCATGTATAGTGTTGTATGGTAGTTATGAAGTTAGCTATAACGTTATCTAATTCACTTCCACAGTGTACATGAGGAAGCATGTAGTTCAATAACAGCAGGAAATACAGAGACATACAGAATCTGAAAGCAGGCCAAGCAAATATTGCTTTAACGCTTAGCCATTCCTTTATTGACACTCACAGCTAGGTCACCGATTTCTACAGTCTTAAACGTTCTGCCCATGTTATAGACCTATGGACTCTATTCCCGATTAGAATCTATACAAGCAGGTCACATGTAACAGGATTTACACTCCGTGCTGTGTGCCTCTTGTTCCTAGCATCCAGAATCAAACTGCCCAGCTCACTATAATGCACACAGTTCAGATAACTTGTAGCCTCTAGGCATATTAATAACGCACAACTTCTACTTCACTAAAGTTTTAAAAAGAAGGAATTCTTACCATATCAAAAAAGTAGGCCTAGAGCAAATATCCGGAAAAACAGAATGAATCCAAAAAAACGTATTCTTCAGATAGGTGCTAGCATAGTAACAAAAGTAGAGACAGTAAAAGTTTGCTTCAGGCAGCTTTGGAGGAAAACAAGCGGGTACAGACACAAGTTCCGCACGGCGCGGCCCCTCCCATTAGTTACACATTAACTACTTTTCCTGTGCTGTCGGGAGTGTTACGATTGGCCCAATATTAGTCACTCATCTATTTATATAGAAATAGCATGACAAATATCATAGGGTTTTATATATTTTGATTGTACACCCAATATGACATGTTAAGCCCATAGGGCTAGAAAAGGGTTCTGTCAGATGTAAATGTGTATCACGTGATGTAACTTGTTCTGACTGGAATGTTTCTACACATTTCATGTGTCTTCAGGACACACCATCAGCTGTCCAAGCACCTGATGCAGGAAAGAGCAAAACTCAAACGGAAGGACAAAGGCCGCTTTCTTTGTCTGGAGGGTATTCGCAAAGGAACGATCTGATCGGGTGGCAATAAAGTGAAGTCACTTGCCAAATAAACTACATCGGTTTTCCTAAGCTGGTCGTGTTGTTCAGAGCACTGAACCAAACATGAGTTTAGAATCAGGAAGAGCTGGTCAGACACTACTTATGGAAATATGTTCTGATGTTTTTATTTTAAAGACTCAAAGCAGTCTCATTGTTTCGACGTGTATGATTTGGGTACCACATAATTGTTATTTCATAGTGCTTACTTCATAACTTGTGTACGGAAATGTGTACATTTGTCAAATAACCAACACGTCATATCGGATGTCGTAAGTGTAGCATTATTTTCAGCACCGCTCCTAACGAACGCAGATTGATTGAAAAGGTAGGAGAAACGTTGACCTATGATGCGCGCGCATCTTAAATAATGCCCAGTCCAGAAGTTATTTCCCAAATTCTTAGTAATGAAAGTTATCCACGTAAGTAGTAGGTGGTTCTGTAAGCCAACTATACAGGTAATCTTGAACAAGTCCATCATCAACTAAATCGGTATTAAGAGTTGCTGAGATGATAAAACAACTTGCTAGAATCATTCTGACATATTTTACAGTTGATAGTGTCTAACCACAACGTTACGTAAAACAATTCTGTACATAGTAAGTCACAATTACGTCATTCGAGTATTGATTTCAAGACTATCATTAAAATATGCACACTGCTCAGCACCTAGTATAAGGGTTTCTTAAGCACATTCACACACGTTCAACAAGCTCCTGCTCATTCACGCTCACTGACCATGCACTCACTCATCTACATGCATTATCTTCAGACATTCATTCAAACTCGCACCACCACAGTCTATGTATGCACAAAAACACAAAGCTTTCATGTTTTGCCATTAGGTTGTAAAGGGAATATGACTCCTTTAGTCAATATAGTTCCTTATGAGTTCTTAAAATAGTAGAACTTTAATGCAGATTTATGTTTGATTATTTTGACGTTTGTATCTTTCCAGTGATATGAAATACATACAGATTCCAATTTGTATGATTGGTTTGTATGTTTTTAACTGTACTCTTATGCTTTATGCTAGAGTTACTTAATCTGGACATTTTTCCTGTGTACAAACATTGATTCAATAAGTTGATTCGCACGAATCTTGGTGGAACCCCCAATGCAGCTCCAATGGTTACAGGTGTAACTAGTAACAATAAATCCGATTGGAGCTGGTGAGAGAAGCAGAGAACGTTATATTACAAGATTTAATTATTTACTTCTGTTCAACAAAGTAAAAAAAATATATGACCGGGCAAAATAGGTAACGAAATATGTGTCTTCGCGGTGTTAACAGTTTAACGCACTTTTGGTCTGGGGGGGTCAAAGCTTTTTTTCAGTGTCGGTCCTGAATGATCTCTGGCTCGGTTGGCTGAGGTTTATTACAACCATTGGTGGCACCTTGTAGACTAAATATCATGTAATTAACATGTCAATTCAAATGTCACTAAAATCCAGGTAGTGTTTTCAGTATTAACTTTTTTGCCACATAGTTGTTTAGTTTACTGAAACTACACTACTATATATTCAATTACATAACATGTTAACAAATTCACATGCAATGTTCCTTTTTATTGACCATCAAAAAGTAGTGCTTTCATCACCTCCCCATGTCCTGTGGTGGAATCTGTTCTTCTAATTCTTTATAATAATATAGTAATAATAATCTCTCCCATTCAGTGGAATAATCCTTTAATATTAGAGTTCCAAACAATAGGGAACTCTTTTGTTTCCTTAAACTCAAAAGTACAACAATTGTGTTAGGAATAATTGACTCCAACTCCTTTTTCTCACTCTCACTACATGCATACATATACAAATACATAAAAGTAAAACCGGTTAGAACAATTTCAAATAATAGAAATAAAAACGAATACAATAACAAAGAACTATAATAACCCTCACACACAAGCCTCTGTGAGCAGGGTCAGCCAGGATGATTTGTCTTGTTAGCCTACATAGTAGTAGGCTTCTTGCATTGTCTTCCTAGTTTACTAAGCTACGATGCAATTTTTCAAATGTTCAATATGCTGCGGTATTCTTGACGGGAAAACATTCATATTGTCTTAAAATGACAATGATTTCATAAGCTGATGAACTTGTTAAACTCATATTTAGAATCAAGTTGCAGACCTTAAACATATTTTTATCAATCACTAAGCTGCAGTTCGGTTACCAGGTGTTCGTTATTAGAATGTCTCCAGATTCCAACAAGCGTCATATGCACAGCTGGACCTAGGCACATTATGGCCAGTAGTAGGCGCTATGTTAAATAAACATATTAACATTCGGCCAACTTTCAACATTGTCGCCTTCAGCAGATTTATGATTGTATTAATCATTAATATATTAGCAGCCCCATATAGCAAGTGTTTCTGTTTTAACCAGAAATTTCTCAACGCAAGCTTTTGAATTAGGACTTTGCATTGAACCGACCAACACAAGTCAAGATGAATCCCAGCGGCAACAGGTCCAGTGGGAAAACATTCTTGTTTACATCGGAGTCCGTTGGAGAGGGACATGCTGGTTGGTTAATTTGTGCAAAATGTTTTCATTTGTCTTTGTTGTACTATGGTTGAACTTGAACACGCATTCGCTTTTGTCGTACATGAGTGCTTTTTCTTTGTACTGGACATGTTCGTTTTCGTTTGCATTATTATTATCATCCGATCTTTACTAGCTTACAACGTTTGGCATACGTGACAACGTTTTGCCTACCAATATCGTTTCGTTGAGTAGCACGGTTGGATGCTACATCCACTGTCAATGAACTTTCATCGACTATGCCACTGCTAGATAAAGTGCACTGGAGATGTTCGAGAGGATCATAACAAAATAATTGTGACCGATTTGTCCACAAAACAAGTTGTTATTCATTGTTATGTGCTTTATAGATGTCAATTAGTCAGAAGTAGTTTAAATCCTCTTGAACACGCCAGGTAACAGTTGTTTATGTGATACATTTATATTTTAGCAATTTTGCAGACCGTTTAATCGACAGTTACTTGAAGCTAGGTGTGACGACCACACAACCCAGTAATAGAAAATACACTTTATTTAAGATGCATGCAACATGTGAGCACATGAACCCAACCATGTACTAGAAAGAGTAAAAAACCAATTGTAATGATTTATAGCATTTCTAAAGTGATTTTTATTATAGATGAATAATCTCAAAGTGCACAAATGAGAGGGAAAGAGTAAAGAAAGCAAGACAACCCAATTAGAGCCGATACCGTTTTCTTATCGGTGTTGGGGGGGAGGCAATATGTTCTCCTTATAGGCCAGGGTCCTGTCACCAGTGTCCGACTACCTCATACGCACATTCCATATACACTATTATTTAATACACTGTAATCTTCCCCTAGACAAAATGTGTGACCAGATTAGTGATGCTGTCCTGGATGCATACCTTACTCGGGATCCGGATTCCAAAGTGGCCTGTGGTAAGAGTGTCCAGTCGTGTCCATCCTCTGAAGCTGTAAGACAAGCTTTATGACGTTGACAATAGTTTCCTTGTTTAAAATTAACAACCTAGTTTTGACAGGAATGTATTGCATTTCACTTTCATGTGACTGAACTCCTTGCCCTAGAAACTGTTACTAAGACCGGCATGATCATGTTGTGTGGCGAGGTCACCTCCAAGGCTGTAGTGGACCTCGTGGATGTGGTCAGGAACACTGTGAAGAAGATTGGTTACGATCACTCCTCTAAAGGTAGAGGGCAGGTGTTGCCTTATCCATATCTTTGCCAGATAACATTGGACTATGATTTAAATTGAAAATACTGCAAGTTGGTTTTGAAAGGTAAACCATTAGGTGAATTTGTGAGATAAAGTGGCTGCAACAAAGAGCCGCTGTGGCTTTCAGTGACTATCAGCAGTAACATCTCTTCCGCGGTTTGACTTTAAGCATTTTAACCTTGTTCTATAGGATGTGACTGTATAACTGAAGTGCTGTGACTGAATAACTCATGTACAGTATTTATCTGTTTCTACAGGGTTTGACTATAAGACATGCAATGTGCTGGTGGCCTTGGAACCCCAGGCAGTGGAGATATCGGATTGTGTGTTTGAAGGCAGGGACCAGGACAACATTGGAGCGGGAGATCAGGTATTGCTATTCAAGTACACTATGAACTTTTACCTTATCTCCTGTGTTTTACATTATCTGATTCTCAATAGACTTTACAACCATAGTCGGTCTGCAGTCTAGTGATAATAACGCAATGTCAGTTTAATGGTTTGTATATCTTCTGGATATCCTAGGGCCTAATTCAGTCTAATATAATAATGTTTCATTTAACAGACGCTTTTATCTAAAGAAGCATAAAATTGTGATTGGATGCATTTTCTACATAGTTGTCGCGCGAATCAAACCCACTATCTTGGTGTTGTATGCCATAACGCACCCTGATATTACCCATATCCTTACACTATCCAAATGCATTCTGCATTGGCATGCTAGCGAGACTGACGCCTTATTCTAATGCTATGACCTCTGGTTGTGCCAGGGCCTGATGTTTGGCTATGCTACCGATGAGACCGAAGAATGTATGCCACTCACTATCCTCCTGGCTCACAAACTCAACCACAAGATGAAGGAGCTGTCTGCCAATGGGGAGTGTCCCTGGATCAGACCTGACTCTAAAACTCAGGTCAGTCCTGTTGTTATCCTCAGACACATCGCTGTGCACGATAGCCTAGGGATAAGCTGAGCCCCGTTGTGAAGACGTCGACCCATTAATGTGAGTTACATAGCACGTTGAAAGTGAATTTCCCATAGTTTCAGAATCTGTAACGTCAGAAATAACCCCAAAGTGCTGTAAGGTTTGAAAACAGGGTACACTTTGACAATTCTGAAACAGAATGCATAAACTTGAACTGCATGAAGAAGCCTCTGCTATAAAAGGTTTAGTATGAATGCACAGTTTTCCAGACCACTCCTGGGGAAAGAACAAGACACTACTGGAACAACGTGCTTTGGACAGATCAGTCATGTTTGGCTGGAACAAAGACATCCCATCGTGGTGAGGGTGCATAATGGGGGGCTGTCTTTAGCACCTGGCCAGTTTGCCATCATTAAATCAGCCATGAACTCCACATTGCATGGAGAATGTTGAGCCACCTGTCAACATGCTAGAACCTAACCAAAAATGGATCTAGCAACAGGATCCCCAAAACAATTCATTAATTTAGTACTTATTTAGGTATTCTTGCTAAAGGCGTGTACATATAAAGTTAGGGTGTATATATTTTTTCCACACAACGAAATCGCATTAGCATTTTCATTAAATAAGGTTGCCTATGTTTGTAAGTAGTGTTGAAATTAAGTTGAAAGATCCTAATATGTGAAGAAATTATTTTATAGTCATGTAAGTTTCACAGTACCGTAGATGTAACAAACAGGTAATACACATTGATTTAAACAAATTCAATTTGTTTATAAAAAATTGTATCAGATAAAATACTAGTACTATTAAGCATGAATAAAAAATGTGTTGCATTTTTTAAGCATATTATCTTTGCACAAAGGAAAGGTATTTATTGAAAACCTTGGTGATACCCAAATTGTGACCTCTGACCTGTGTGTCCCCCTTCTGTCTCCAAGGTGACAGTGGAATACCGTGAGAACAGTGGGGCCCTGGAGCCGATGCGTGTCCATACGGTGGTCATCTCTGTGCAGCACAGCCCCGAGGTCAGTCTGGAGGAAATACGCCGCAGCCTGATGGACAAGGTAGTCCGGACGGTCATCCCTGCCCATTTCCTAGACAACAAGACCATCTACCACCTGCTGCCGAGTGGAAAGTTCCTCATGGGTGGACCTCAGGTGAGAATGGGCAGTCACACTTCATAACAGCTTTCCTTATTGAGCCATTAAGCATTTTTTGAATGGTTGTAAATGTTTCTACACGCTGAAATGTTAAATTGATTTCAACACACACTTGATTAAAGATGATTATTAACTTAAGTTTTAATTGTATTTTTCCTCATTACTGTTCAAATTGCAATGTCTGAAACAAAACTCTTGTGAATGTGGATGTGCATGAGATTGTTAAGCTGTGTACTCATCTGGGCAGGGTGATGCAGGACTGACTGGCCGTAAGATCATAGTGGACACCTATGGCGGGTGGGGGGGGCATGGCGGAGGGGCCTTCTCAGGGAAGGACTACACTAAAGTGGACCGCTCTGGGGCGTACGCAGCCCGCTGGGTTGCCAAATCTCTGGTGAAAGCCAAGCTCTGCCGGAGAGCCCTAGTACAGGTCGGTTGGAAAGCTCCAAATGTTATATATAGAGCTAACTGTTATATTGTATTTTCACCTTGTAGTGTATGTTGCAAAGAATAGAACACACGTACAGTAAGCTCTATCCACAGCTAGCTTGAAATGTTGCTGATTGGGCTAAATGTTGTCAAGTAGGGTGGTCATGTGTATTGCAAAGCTGAAGAATATGCATACATAACCAGAGTATGGGTCCATAACCAGAGTGGGGCCAAGCAAACTGTCAGTGGGGGAAGCTAAAGTGTTAGCAGCAGCATGTGGATATCGGTTTCATGTACTAAAATTATATATTTCATATCTGGGAGTGAAATAACAGGTTGGTGAATTCAATTTTGGTGTTAACCCGGTTCTCACAGGTTTCGTATGCCATTGGTGTAGCTCACCCGCTGTCAATCTCAGTGTTTCATTATGGTACGTCCACACGAGACGAGGATGAACTGCTGACAATTGTAAACAAAAACTTTGACCTCAGGCCTGGGGTCATTGTCAAGTAAGTACAACCTCACTCTTGTAATGTAGAGGTCCATCAATACTGTATTGGGGCTCTGATATATTTGTATGGACATGTTTCCTCTCCCTCAGAGAGCTGGGCCTGAAGCAGCCCATCTACCAGCCCACCGCTTGCTATGGACACTTCGGCAGGGATGAGTTCCCCTGGGAGAAGCCCAAGCCATTGGTGTATTGATGGAAACCACTTTCACCCAAAATGTGTACATTCTTGCTTAAAAATGTTATGATCGTTTTTCAACATTCACATGATCAAAATATAAGTTAACGTTTCAGCAACGTCGTCTAATACATGTGTTTTGTAACGTATGGTTTGTTTATACATGCTTTTGAAACAGCAGCCGAGTTAAACCATCCTCAAAAAAAATGCATACCGCAATATTCCCCTTTACCGCTAGAGGGAGGCAACAACCAACCTGTAGCGTATCGCTAAGAATTAGCTTTTTGTTGTTTTGCTTCTCTGTTGTGATATTTTCTTTATTTGTTCTGTCGATACCCGTCAAACATTCAGTTCCAAATCACTTCGATTAGACTGCCTCAAAACGTTCGTTGACGCTGTTGGGGTTCTGTTCCGTACGATGTACCAATAATATTTGGCGAAACAGGGTTCAGTGTTACGGCGATTTCAGTTGGTTGAAACCTAGAGCAAGAAATAATACAGATACGTATCAGGTCGATTTTGCTTTGAGGAACTTAAGGGAAAGCATTCACGTTTGAGGGACCAACACGATTTATAAGTGGACTGTAGTTTTAGTGACTTTGGAGCGTAGGAGTATTACCTCACATCGATCAACATTCTCGACCTTGAAATAAGCCGATGGACATGAGGACCTGCCGTTTTTGTAAATGTAGTCTACGTTAATGCGTTTTGCTTTGAAAGTTAACTGGTAATAGTGAAGAAAAACTATTTTTTGTTTTTGTCTGACTGGTTTTTATTTTAACAATTCAGAGTGACAATGTTGGGCACAGATGGGATCTATGCGGTAAAGAAAAGGAAGAAACCCGTACAGAAAAGGTAACATATATACGTAGGATTCGCCGGCACTTAGCGGCTTTGTGCATAATTACTGGGCGTGGGGGTGGTCGGTAGGTGCATTATCGTGTATGTTCAAAAAACAATTTGTGATTCATTTTTATTATCAGAAACAGTCTGCCTGCGAACGCAGCCTAGGATTTTGTATAAACAAAACGTTCCATCCTTTCGTGTTCAAGTTACGTTTAGCGGTGCGTTTCCTGTTGATAGGAGTGAAACTTTGGAATTAATATAACCTTCGTTCCCAGAGGGAGGGGACAAGGTGCTTCTATCTATGGTGATTACATAGCGCATGTATATTTGTGATGATCACGCCTGATATGTTCCTGCTGATGCGAAGCAGCTGGGAGCCCCCCATCCTTGCCGTAAGTTCCCAGCGTTCACCTTCACCTACCGATGTCTGGACAGCTTGTGACCATGGGACCTAAAAGTAGTTGCACCTTGTTCCCTCCTTTCAGGAAACAAAGGTTACATTTAGCCTACATATTCACACAGAAAGCGCGCCTGAAGACATTTTCTTTACATGAATGAGACCCCCGGTCCGGTCTAGCTAATACGGAGGCACAACTGTGCAGACGCTGCTGGTTCGTAGATGATTGGAAAGGGAGACCCACTCAGGGGCAAGACCCAAATGCAAGAGTTTGTACTGACACCTTGCTGGTGTGACTCCGCACTGTCAGCAAATTGTCCAAATAAGCCAGAAGTCTGATTCCACAGAGCCCCAATGTATCAGGGCTACCCCTGACCAACTTGGGATCCCCCTGAAATGGCCCAGAAAAGCCAATTATACCGAACACATTCAACATGTGGCAGAACCCACATGACTGAGGACTAGGCAGAGAACACAACCACATCAAGCCAAGAAAGGTAAAGAGCCCAGCCACCCTGCTGCAATAGACCATGGCGTGCAACCACGCAACTAACTGTTATATTGCAGAGAGTAGCAGATAGCAAGGCAGGGCGAGATGGGAAGTGCACGCTATGAGCAGAAAAGAACTGAGGTCAGGAGTATGCTGGGCATTATAGCATAAGAGGTGGGGCTCGCGGGTTTGCGCCTGCAGGGCCTTTTGAGGTCTGAATGTATTTGTCTTTGCTAATGTACATGTTTGACTCTTTCCCTATTGTGGCACCGAAGTTACCTGCCAAAAGGGAACATTGCAATCATCACACACGGCTGCCTGGTCACTTGATGGTGAGACGTTTTGAGCCTCCAGATTAGAGGCTTTGACTGGCAGCACATAAACATTTAACATCTACAGGCCAACATTGTTATTCCTTTAAAAACAACACAATGAAGTGAAGGTGACGTATAGTTTTGAAGTAAGTCAGCACTGTAGCACGACCATCATTTAAAAAAAAAAACGTTTTTCTTACATGGTCCCCACAGGAATCCAATGCATTATTCTGGCCTTGTAAGAGCCATGCACTGCCAACTGAGCTGCGTGTAAGGGACTGACATGTTATAACTTTCCTCCTATGGCAATGCGAGTTTGATATTCTGGATTCAGGAACACCGATGCCTTTGTTCAACAAGACAGACAGAAACTCAGAAAGGCAAAGGGAGGGAGACCGACAGAAAGACATGCATGCTGACAGGTAAACAGACCTGCTGAAAGGCAAACAGAGACAAAAAAGGGATTATTGTTTCACAAAGGCATGTGTGTATTATACCCACGTGTTAATCGGAAATGATAATTCTGCATAGCCCACTCTCCCTGAGACCCCCTCAGAGTTTGGTCGACACCAGGTTCTGCCATTTTTAACCATGACCCTGGAACAGTTAAACTTAATATGTAAGACTTTTAAAACACTAATATGTTAAAGGCCCAAAGGGACAGCAGATTTTAACAGATGAATAGCAATACCAGAAAAGTGAGTTCAGCCGAAAGTTGCATGGGATACCCAACCTTGGATTCCATCAGTATCTGGTGAACGGGAGTAACTTGGCATTATTGTCACACCGCCAGAGGATAAGCCTGTGTGCTCAAATGAGTGGAGTTCACCGTTTCCCATGAGTTCACCGTTTCTCATGCCCCAAGTTGACCTTGACGGTAAACACGTTTTGGTTTGTTATTGTGTGCACTACGGTATGTGCCTAGCGCTGGCAGAGTAGATTGTGTTGTTGTTGTCTGAAGAGGCTGTGGGGTAGTGTCATCTACTCTGTTGCATGGGAGACTGAGGCTGTGTGGCACATTGGCTCATCTCTGCTATAGACTGTAACCACTGGCAACATAGAGACAATGGAGGATCTTTACAGTTCTGCAAATCTTTTTCTCTAGGAGGATTCCCAATGCATACACAGCCTCTATTTGCTCCTAGTCCTGTTTTATTTTTCTGTTTTTAGTTCACAGTTTTCTGTTTGCCCTTCTACTGATCTCTGCTTCCCTCCTCTCTGTATGCTTGTTGTGGTAAGGTTAACATACATCGTGACTTGTCTGTGCCTGTTGTAAAAAAGTTAAGGCAGGTCTGTACTTCGTCTAAGAACGAAATCACATTTGAATGAAATCACATTTGTGTCTACAGATGTCAGTAGGCATAGTCATGCTGTAATATATTCTAGAAAGTTTAAACCAATAGAACCCTGGCAGAACACGTCTGGAGCTACGCACTGCAGGATAATCTCTGGAACGGTCCTTACAAAGGCCACATCTCTACAGAGTTATTTCCTTTCCTTCCCCTCAACCATAAATGTCTCAGTCTTCCTGATGATTCAGTGGGCTCCAACCCTTATTTAGAATACATTTCTAACATGGACTTCCATTGATTTCTTGTTTAAGGAAGTCTAGTTGTTTGGTAAAGACATCACCTGATGGAATCCGGGTCATGGCACTAATGTGACGAATTGGAAAACTGATTAGCTTTAAACCAGATTTGTCTATGTATGTTAACCCATCAAACCAAAACTCTGGGAAGTCACATGCTGTAGTACAGATTGTGTTTTGGAGATTTCTGACCATCCCTTGTTATTTTATCTACCTCTGTGAGTAGATTTCTAACCTCTCGCACTCTTCCCAGTTTGAAGCCAGTTTTGGTGAAGGGAGTGGGGAAGACCAACCCATCAAAACGTCACCGGGACCGTTTGAACTGGGAGCTGGATCGGCTGACCAGTTTGTTGCCCTTCTCTCCAGAGGTCAGGGGTCGTCTGGACAAACTGTCTGTCCTCAGGCTCAGCGTGGGATACCTCAAGGTCAAGAGCTTCTTTAATGGTAAGAGGGATATACAGTGGATATAAAAAGTATACACAACCCTGCTAAAATGCCAGGTGTTTGTGATGTAAAAAAATAGACAAATAATTTAAGATCTTATTCAACCTGAAATGTGACCTATATTGTGAACAATTCAATTGAACAACATACTGAAACCCTTGAGGGGGGAAAATAAAAAACTCACAATAACATGGTAACATAAGTGTGCACACCCATAAACTAATACTTTGTTGAAGGACATTTAGATTTTGTTACAGCACTCAGTCTTTTTGGGTAGGAGTCTCTTATCAAGGCATGACTCTCTAGCAATTTTTGCCCACTTTTTGCAAAAGTGCTTCAATCTGTTAGATTGCAAGGACATCACCTGTGCACAGCCCTCTTCAGATCTCCCCACAGATGTTCAATTGGATTCAGATCTGGGATTTGAGTGGGCAATTCCGCAATCTTCTTTTGGTGAAGCCATGCTTTTGTGGATTTGGATGTGTGCTTTAAGGCATTGTCATGCTAAAAGGTGAACTTCATCTTCAGCTTTCTCCCTCCATCCTGACTAAGGCCCAGGTTCCAGCTGAAGAAAAACAGTCCCAAAGTATGATGCTGCCACCACCTTGCTTCAATGTGGGTATGGTGTTCTTTGGGTGATGTGCAGTGTTGTTTTTGTGCCAAACATGCCTTTTGGAATTAGGGCCAAAAAGTTCAACCTTGATTTCATCAGACCATAACACATTTTCCCATGTGCTTTTGGGAGACTTGATGTTGGTTTTTGCAAACTTCAGCTTGGCTTGGATGTTTTTCTTTGTAAGAAAAGGCTTCCGTCTTGCCACCCATAGCCCATTCATATGAAGAATACAAGTGATTGTTGTCACATGTAGCACACAGCCAGTACTTTAATGTTGTTGTAGGCCTCTTGGAAACCTCCCTGACCAGTTTTCTTTTCATCAATTTTGGAGGGACGTCCAGTTCTTGGTAATGTCTCTGTTGTGCCATATTTTCTCTACTTGATGATGACTGTGTTTCATGGTATTTCAAATGCTTTGGAAATTCTTTGTACCTCTTTCCTGATTGATACAAATCTTTCAACAATGAGATCCTTCTGATGCTTTGGAAGCTCTCTGCGGACCATGGCTTTTGCTTTGAGATGCAACTAAGAAAATGTCAGGAAAGTCCTACTTGAAGTTCAGAACAGCTGAACTTTATTTGTGATTAATCAGAGCCACTTTAAATGATGGCAGGTGTGTAATGACTTTTATTTCACAGGAATTTGAATGTTTGGTAAATTCTGAACACAGCCACATCCCCAGTTATAAGAGGGTGTGCACACTTATGCAACCAGGTTATTGTAAGGCTTTACATTTTTCCCCTTCAAAAATTTCAGTTTGATTTTCAAGTGAATTGTTCACATTATAGGTCACATTAAAGTGGAAAAACCTCTGACACGACTTATATTTGTCTCATTCTTTTACATCACAAAATTCTGGCATTTTAACAGGGGTGTGTATACTTTTTATATCAACTATACATGCAACAGTGTTTCTTACAGTGTTTGTGAGTTGCTACAGAGAAAGACAGAGAGACAAGATGTACTATAGGATGTACTACCATACTACTACAGGATGTACCAACGTACCACTAGTCTACCAACATACTACTACAGTCTTTACCAACATTATACTAAAGACAGCCACTATACTACTACAGTCTGTACCAACATACTACTACAGTCTGTACCAACATACTACTACAGTCTGTACCAACATACTTCTACAGTCTGTACCAACATACTTCTACAGTCTGTACCAACATACTACTACAGTCTGTACCAACATACTACTACAGTCTGTACCAACATACTACTACAGTCTGTACCAACATACTACTACAGTCTGTACCAACATACTACTACAGTCTGTACCAACATACTACTACA
>JACXGJ010005337.1:0-39616 GCA_016801105.1 Esox niger
CACCAGAACGCAGCCCACTCCCTAGATCACTTGAATGCAGCCCACTCCCTAGAGCACAAACTTCTGTATTATGAACAACAGTGCGCACACTCTTGTCCCTAATCACTGTCCTATAGATTTCAGTTCAGTCCCCCTGATAATGTACAAGGTATTGCCACTTCATTCGCATTGTGTTCAAAGATGTTTGCTGTATCTGATCCCTTTTTGTACTGTTGCTCTCCGCAGACTCTCTACCTGTGTTTTTTGATACCTGCTGCCTACCTCTTGAAAAAATCGAATGTATCTGTGTAAGTACTGGTATCTAATCAACGTTTACTGACTGATATACAGTAGTAAGAACTGTTCCAGTGAAAAATAAATCTAAAAGCTTGACATACAAAAACAAGATTTGACCCTACAATGATGACCATGAAGAGACCAATGTTAATTTAATGGCAAGAAAAATTACCTAGCATAGGATGCTGAACTCTTCACTAGTCTGGCACCATGGGTCCATTCAGCCTTTATTCATTTTTGTCAAGCACCCTTGGCATAAACCTAATGTGGATACTGTTGGCAATTAATTTCTCAGTATAGTGAGTCTGCTTTTTCAAGAGATATCGTAATGCAATAAAACCACGACTCATCATAATTTGTTAAACTGGAATAAACAAAAGCTGACTAATTCAATTGAGGTTAAAAGCTTTTCAATTCACCATTTGGACCCAAGCAGAATTAATGATATTTTCAGGGCAAGGCTGTATTGATGATTTGAACCCTACCATCTCCGATACAAACAAAGCAAGTATCACCTTGGTAGAGGGTGAAAACCATACTTTAAAATACTCAGTGTGACACACACTGTGCTTTAGCCTTTCCCGTAACTGCCTCCTTCACCATCACTGCCAATCCAGCTCACATGCAGATACAGCAGTTCTATAAAAGCACATAAAATTGATTAAAACAATGTATGCAGAATGTATTCGTTTCAAATGGAGCAGAGAATAATAGAATCAGTGCCAGAGCATTATTGTGTTTATGTGAGTGTGTGTGTGTGTGTGTGTGTGTGTGCGTGCGTGCGTGTGTGCGTGCGTGCGTGTGTGAGTGAGTGTGCGAGGATGTAGCGAGCATGCCGGTTCTGTCGACCCTGGTGCACAGCTCATTAAGTGGGAAATGAAACTCATTGCGAGATGAGTTTCAGGGCATCTGCTCCTCTCATATTACTTAAAGAAACGTCGGGATGCAGATTGGTGGGGTGAAAATAGATTCAATAGATTCACTCGGAAGGGATGTAGAACACTCCCTGTGAAACGTGTAAAGATATGCAAACAGAAGGTGTAGAGGAGCAACTGGAGTTGATCTTCATAGTGTAATCACCAGCATAGTGGAAGGATATTGAATGTAGAAAGGCTGCGCACCGCCCCTCAAATCACTACACACACCATGCACCTTCCTTCGATCCTAATCCCAATTCTGGAGGAAAGGACCTTTGGAGAACAATGGCAAAACAGGCCTCCAGTCATGGAAATAACACTGTTGATCGGCACATAATAGGAAGATAGGTTTGCTGGGATCTTGTTTGGCCAGGTTAACCCTGGGCTAATGTTGTGTCGCTACCCGATGCAGTGGAACCACCCAAAAGTCCAAACGCACGGCCCCTGGGCCCCGGCTCCCCTCAAAAGTCATCAGTCCAACAACCCACCGGCTGTCCTAAGAGGACAGAGTGAAGAATAAGAGGAACTGTGAGCTGGAGGTCGGCTACCTCGCACCTGTTCCGGGACGGGATGGCGGTGCTGTGGTGGTGTCGGGCTCAACCGGGCCACACTGAAGCCTGCCTTGACAATGGGCCGGTCCAAGCCTCTGAACTGGAGCGTGACAGGGCCATTTAAGTGACAGGTGCATGGACACATCAAACGAAGCCAACCGGCTGGAAATAACACATGACAAACAGTTCAGCTTGCTTCATGAAGCAAACAGAGGAGCGCTGGTTCTGTGTGCCACTTTCAGAGCATCAACTCGGAAAATGGAGAGGAAATGGTTTCAATTGAGACAGTTGGAACAACAGATTGCTGCCTTTACGTAAAACTCTGTACACAAAATATATGGTTGTTGTGTTGTAATAAAAATACATTTTATTTATTTATTGTGTTGTAAACATGACCTGTGCTCTGGGAAGAAACAGGGTTCTTACTGTGAGCTGTATTGAGGTGATATCCATTTATCTCACTTAAACAGTAGTGTGGCACAGAATTTTTATTTCAACCATTGAGCCATTCCAGTCCACACGCCAAGAACTCTGAAATCTAAGTCAAGCCAATGCTAATTTGCCATGATTTATGAGAGCATGGAGTTTAATTAATAGCTTCATGAATTTCAGAAGGGAGTAAACATCTGCTTACAAATATTCCAGACTTATCCCAGATATATTTGGTGTCTCCATCACACATTTAACTAGAGGTCCTCTGTGCCAAGCAGAGCCTAGACACAATCTTGTATTGTAAAACAGTCGGGGAGTGTCTCGCTTTGCCATTTCTCTTTAATTTCCCATGTGTCCTCTATCACCTGAACTCCATAATGCTTGCAGGAGTTTCTGTCTTTTAAGTGACACAAAAGGTAGATATAGAAAGAAGGAATAATGACAGGACACTGTCGGACCAAGGCTGCACGCTGGCTAAAATGCCCCTTTTTCGGAGGTAGTTGATGATAGAGAGTGATCTACGATGGCATGTACTTTATTTCCTCCTCACAGTGGAGTCATTTACATTTTGTTGGAATATAAGAACCCTGTGAATTCTGCAATGCTTCTCCTGAATCACTCCTTAGGAGACATGGCTAGCCGATGTCAAAACGTGTGTGTCTGTGAGCAACTGCTGTGCTAGTGGGTCTTTGTTTTAATATACTACAGCAGAACAAGGATAAACGGACATTTTTGGGATGTTTTCCTGTACCCATTGGGAAAAAGGGTATTTTCCCCATTGGTGTTGGGTTTAGTGTAAAAGTTTAATTGGTGTTAAGGTTAAAGGTTAGGTTAATATGAGGTGTTTGGGGTTAAGGTTAGGAATATTTTAGTGATTAGAGTTAGAGATCACTAAAACATTTTATTTTATTGGAGTACTGTTTTGGATCCCATTAGGAAAGTAAAAATGTTAATGTGTGTGTGAGTGTGTGTCTGCGTGGGGTGTGTTTGTTTACCCGTTCCAGACAAAGACAAGACAAAATCTGGCAGATAAGTATGATACAAGTTGCTATCCTGTTTTCTTTGGCATGGGTATGACCTGCGCATTGCGACTCTGGTCTCTGTTGCACATCCCCTTTGTTTGATCACCATCGATCTTCTCCACTGGTCAAACCATATAGTCTCTATCCAGACTATATGGAGATGCTATCATGAGAATGACTCAGGGAGAAACTTTAACAGCTATATATGCCGAGAGCCATACAGAGAGCCATCTTACAGGCATGTAGCACACGCACTCTCTCTCTCACACACACACACACACACACACAAACAGACAGATATCGCTAGATTCCATTTAGGAGTATGATATCTTATTTAGCCCTATTCCTCTGAAAGCATTGAGCTGCAAAGCACCTTATTGATTTTCATAACATCCATAATCGTGAGTTAGTGTCTGAAAGGTCCTGGGTGGTATATGTTTGTCTGTCTCTTACCATGTGAGACTTACCACAACATCTTCTGGGTGAGACCAAACAAAAGACCCTCCCCCAATACCAGGGCACACTTCTGACCTATCCAGACAGGAGGGTTCCATCCCCCTCCACATGAGGTTAATTGTTTCTGGGAATGAGGTGAATGGATGAGTGAAGGAAGGAAGAGTGCGAGAGGCCAGGAAATCAAGCGGTAAAACTATAGCGATGCAGAAGGTGAGGGGGAGAGTAATGGACTGACGACAGTCTGTGTCCACATGTATTTGATGGTTTGTAAAGCCAGGCACAGCAGCAGCAATCAACACAATAATCCCGTATGGACAAAACTCGTAACAAAAGCTGTGTGGCAGTTTGAAGTACTACTGTGATTTCGGAAGTTATGAAGAGAGTAAGGAGGACTGGAGCACAGTGATGGATGCTGAGAAAGAAGACTATATTTCTAGCACTACATGTCTTTATCCATTCTCGTTCATAAGAACTTTAAGGCCAGCAATCTAGATATATGCAGGCCAATATAAATAAGAAATCCACTACTTATGCTTAACTGATCTGGCTAAGATAACAAAGTGGGCCAATGCCCCCCAGTGAATTCAACAGTCTTTATGTCGTGCTGCGCTGTCTGTTTTTCACAGACTGACAATAATATATTAGGAGCTGATCATCTCCAAATGTCAGATTGATTCTGATTCAAAATTAGACTGACACGGTCAATTACAGTGCATCAAAATAACAACACTAATCATATCTCCAAGGACAGACAGTTTATAGAGAGATTACAGCAGTCTGACAGCACTGTTACCGCAGCCCAATCATAACAGACTGTGATTATAAATGTTGGAACATGAAGTCTTTGGACCCATTACAGTAACCAATGGCTAGAAGGTGCAACTAGTTTCTAAGACACTAATAGCCCAAGCCCACGCATTGATGGTGTTAATCTCAGACTGGCAGAAAATTGTTAACATCACAGTCTGGACCTTTTTCCCCACCAACCTGATCAACCAGAAAATGCAATTGAATGTTATTTATTATTCAGCACAGTCACTGCGTTTCTTTTAAAATATGTAATGAGCTTTTGATGGATGGTGGGCATTAAAGCCAAACAAGGAGCTGTGTTGCTTCAGATCATATCTACAGTACATGATACGCTGTTTACTCCCAACTTCTATTTCTCATCATTAGCCACTTCATTTCCAAGGCTGGCAGTGTTCCATTCCCTCCATGGGAATAACATGGTGATTACTTTCTGTCTTTGAGTTTTAATGCAAAGGAACCCCCAGCTGAGTCACAATGCCATGCCTTGTGAGCTCTCACAATGAGGATGTTCCACTAATGAATGACACGTCCACATTTTCAATGCTTTGCCTAATTTGCGTTGACTAGGGTAACCACAGAAAACCCACCCAAAGACAATGAGCAGATGAATGATAAGGAATCATGTGTCCAGTTTGTTCAGCAATGCGTGTAGAACACCCGCCTCTGACCATTATGATTGACAGGAGGATCAGCAAACGATATCCAAGACTTGATATAATAAATGACCCCTCGCTGGCCCTGGGAGACTTTCTACATGCTTACCAGAATGGTTGAAACCCCCGGCAATTGAGTAGATAGAAGTGAGCAGGTCCGGGATCGGGATATCTGCTGGACACAGGTGGCGTCTCCCAGGGGACTGATCTTGATTGGCGGTCCTCCTTATGACCTCACCTACTCAGGTCACGTCCGGCAATAAGCTATCCGTGCTATTCTGGTTCAGGAGGCAGTTATGAGCATGGTCCTCAGACAGGAAGCCCAGAGAGGCAGCCATGAGAGACCCACACGTTATTCACAGAGACTGTCCTGGTCCTGTGATCTGGGTCTGGCCATTCCAAACGTTTGTATCTGTTCCAAAGGTAGCACACCGGACTCAAGGCGCCGTAGGTGTTTCAGCATCAGGGAAACAAAGAAATGTTTGAAAACAACTATTCTAGACAAAGGCCTGAGACGCCCTGTGGAACTGTAGCACACCCACTTCGCCCCCAGGAGCCCCTTGACGTCACAGCGCACTAATGTAGCCTGACGTGACAGAAGGTGTGTGAAGAACCAAAGAACACTTATCCTTGACCTTCACAAACACAAACACCAGCTGGGGAAAATAAAAGCAGAATCCTTTCAGTTCACTGTAAGCTAATTCTAAACATATGCCAGGAGCAGGGAATCAGAGAGAGAGGGTTCTGTGACTCACCACACCCGTGGAGAGCTCAATGTCATTAAGTCTTTAGTCTTTTATTAAATCCATTAAGACCAAAAGCCCAGGCAATGATAAAAAAGAAGCTCTGTACCACACAAAACAAATAAATAATGATTTGTAAGGAAGCACTGGATGAATAGAAAAATAATAAGGGAAAAGCACTGTATTTTATTATGTCTCAGACTGCATTTCCTGTAATGAATGACTCAGCTGGCTATGGAGAAAAACATGTGATTACAAGCTATCTTGGAATCTGTGTTGCTGCACTGAAGAGAGCTAAATAACAGTGTAATGCACAATGGTAAATATGGGTGGTACTGTGGTTAAGAGTATGAGTCCATAACCAATAACCACAATTGGACTGGCTGACATTCTCTAAATAACACCAGGCTGAATGACAATCTCCAGCACCCCGGGAATCCTCTTTATCAGAATTTCTCACAAAGCCATTTCCAACCAAACTCTCAAAGAAACACACTACTGGAAAATATCAGAGAATGGAACCGACTCAAAAATTCATATTTCTGAGTGATCTACTTTCAGAGTAAAAATGTGTATCCTTAGACAGGAACCCAATTAACATGAGCATGATGCAAATAGTTGGGCTGTCGGAGCGTACAATTCTGATTATGACCTGGCCAATAGGACTGACAGGATGACTACATCCAGGGGCTCCAGACTGCAGCCTTACCCGGCGATTCTACCCACGAGATGTGTAATGTCTGGGGATTGAAAAGAAAGCAGAATTCAGTAATCTATGGTTCACTGTAACAAATGGACCATAAAGTGGCATTTTGTTTTGTATATTGCACTACAGAATCAGTATACTGAGAATATTTAGCCACGCTGTTCAGATTCATAACCTATTCCTTTGTCTATGATTAGCAAATGTGGGGGACTTCACAGCAATTTATTCCAGTGTTGTCCAGGTCCTCATGGGGATTAAAATGAATGATAGGGGATACTGCAGTTGAGGGCCAACACGGAACAGTATAAAGGACATGGGCAAGTGTCATCGGAGAACGGAAATTAAGACATTCATTTTTCACCCTCTACAATGGCTGGTTCTTCCACCAATTCACACCTGTCATAAAGGAATGGGGCTATAATGTCATTTTCTACCTTCAATGACAACATCCCAAAAAACAATTTAAAGTATATGTTTTATGTTTTCCGGTTCCCTTTTTCGCATGCCAGTCTGGACGTGATCTTTGAAGTAGTTATCAGTCACACATTTAGGTCTACATTGCACTAATCACTTTTCTCCAGGGGGCCTCCCATAAAAGTAACATTTCTGAGTCTCGAGCAGATCAAAAAGCCAAAGATGCATGACTGAAGGAGGTTTCGTTCATTTTGTGTTCACTTGCGTTTGATATTTGTTGATATAATCTTGTGCATTCGTTCTCTGCAAGAGTAGCCGTAGGGTGGGGATGGGGTATTTACAATGTGCTGTTCACTAAAGGATAGAATTGCACTCATGGTAAAGGTCATTTACTCAGGGATTGATACATGCAGCCTGGTCATGACAATCTAAGACGTTGTATCCATTATTATGATATAGATATACATAAACCATAGAGAAAGCAATGCATCCTGCAATGCATTACAGATAATCACAGCATTTAGATGTTCAATTTCTTATTTCTGGTTAAGACACACCCTCTCTTCTCTTGTGTTAAAATGGTCAAACATGCTCACAACATTGTTCTTATTGCTATGGAGGAAAGGCAGACCGAAAACGATCCGGAGACTATACCAACGCAAAGCTAAACCTGGTTTTGTTTTTAATTAAAGTTATTTTAATATTTCACGGCATCTTGGTGGGTGAGAAAAAAGGCCATTTTATTCTGAGCAATCAGCAATAAAGACTGACCTTTGGAGAGAGCCTTGATGTTACAGCAGAACAGACAGTCAGCTAATTGCTCTTTGCGTAATGATGCTGAGAGAGAAACAGAGATGACTGAGCAACAGTGAAGCCATTGTTCTCTTCCGCTCAGCAGCAGAACAGCACCTCAGCCCTTCATCTTTCTCTTTCTTAGTCCCCCTTACTCATATTCTCACCACTTCAAATATTTCAGTTTTTGGAGAAAAAATATATTTGCCCTAATTTGCTCTCCTGAGGTACAGTACAAACAACATGTGACAAGCTATGGCCACTATATGGCATGAACATACTGTACATTTGTGATTTAACAGAGTACAGCAGCATAGATACTGTACCAAGCAGCATAATCACTATCATCTCCAGTACAGTTTGGCGATAATGAGCAACGTATGGCTCTGATGAGGTGTGACAAATGTCTGACCTCACAGTGTTTGATGAGGTTGACTGTTGAAGCCAACGTTGTGCAAATGTCTGTACCACTGGTGTCTCTGCCCATCTGTGACAGTGAGGGAGTGTAGGGGTGGCAGAATTCAAAAAAATGAACCGTGTTTTAAAACATGCCGGAGCTTCTAGGCTAGGCTACCTGTATCTCTGACTCTGTCTCCTATCTATCTATAGATCTGTCTCATTATATCTGAACGATCCCTCTTGGCTGCAAGGTTTCTCCTGCACTTGTTGACCTTCAAACCAAAGGTTCAACAGAACTGAACAGCACTGACTCTAAATTCTAAACGCAGTTGTGCTAAATTATATTCATCATGTACTGCATCAGATTACTTTTGCCTATTCTTGGTGAGCCCAAAAGGTCCTACTAATTATATTTCAATTCTTCATGTCCCTTTACTGTTTATAGAACCGCCATTAGATAATTCCCTATGAATATTAGGGAAGTAAGATGGCGGTCTCCAGAATGCAGTCGTGTTGATATGGTAAGAAAACTAATTTGCTCAGTAAACTGTCCAAGAACACTGTGATACTAAGGGGCTGAAAAAGGCTGTTGACACTAACTATGGGCATGAAGCAGTATGAACTTGAAATAACCACCCAGTATCCAAGAGTTTTTATTATTCCAATGGCACTACAGGTTACTGCATATGTTTTTTCTTGTTTTCTTCCAGAGACAACATTTCCAGTTAAGCAATGAAGCTGGGGTGAATGTTTTTTTTGCTCCCAGCATGCAACATTTAAGAGAACCATTGTCTCAGAGCCTCATTACTGCTTTTAGCAGGAGGTCATTGGCACTGCCACTGGAAACCTGACCCAGTCACTCTGAGTGTGGTCAAAAATGTGGTCAAAAATGTGGTCAAAAATGTGATAAAAATGTTGGTAAAAAAAGTGTCCGAATTTCACTGGGTACATATTTAACACTTTTCCAGACTAGAATTCAGCATATTTAGAACAAAACCACTGCGCTTTTATGAGCACATCTTCCCACATAACCAATAAAACAGTCTTACTTTAAACATTTAGAAAATCTCCTACTACCATCCGATGAGGTCCTAGACCGGTGAAGTGATATAAGTATTGTAGGCTGCTAATGTGGTTCTTCAGTCCATCTCAGCTGATGGAAGTCAGTAGGCTTGTTGTAGGCCTAATGTAGTCCTTGCTCTGGATTCTCTCTCGGCTCTAGGCTCCTAGACAGGATCCAGAGTCTTCTAGTTTCTCCATGGCAGCGCTGCTGTTGGATATGACTAGTTTCTCCTCGCCTGACCAACTGGTCAAGCCCTGCCAATCGCACCACTTTGGACAAATCACCCCAGCCTTGCTGGCGTCACGCAGCGCTGATCAGCACATTCATCTCTCTGCTCTCTCACAACCCAGACACCGACTACTTGTCTTGAATGGGGAAATGATTCGGATTCAGATGAACCCGGCATCCATTACAAACCTGGCATATATTTCTTCATGCTATGGGTTGCCTCTCACGGCCAGGTAACAACAGCTTGTTATTCATATGTTACGCTTGGGTACTGTTTGTGTCTTTGTTACAGTCTATCTCGTTCTCAGGTGAGACCCAGATGCAGACAATGCCAATGTACAGGGTCAGGCAAAAGACGGGACAAGGGCAAGCAGAGGTCGGCAGCAGGCTCAGGGTCATCGAGGGCAGAGGTCTATGCCAGGACAACTTAGAACAGGAACCATCAAAAGACTGGAGCAGTAGGGGAACACACTGGTAGGCGTGACGAACAAAACGAACTGGCAAAGGGCCAAACATAGAACACTGGAACATTTCCCTGGGGATATTGGGGAAGATAGGTGACACCTGGCGAGGGGTGGAGACAATGACAAAGACAGGTGAAACAGATCACTGTGTGACACAGTCAAGTGAGTCCATGTCCGTCACACTGAGAATAATATCACTTGACTGTACAGCCGTTGACATCTAAAGAGGGAGTGAGACAATTTGGGTTTGTCTGCTTGTTTGTTTGTTTGTTTCCACTGACTGACAGTGCTGATGACACATTCCCTCACAGATGGAAGAGTGGAAAAAACACACAGGCCTCCTGCCGAGAGACGGTTGATGGAGAAAAAAAACCTCTGGCTTGTTGAAATTGAATTGTTAACTCAAGTAAAATCCCCGGATTAATGCAAAACAATGTACTGACAAAATAACAATTTGATATCACATCGTTTTTGCTACACGGTCTGAAGTACTCACTTCTGTCATATTATTGAAATGTTACTGTTGATTTATGGGGCATCGGTACTGTTTATTACACTAAATAAAGTAAATCCGAGGGCATGGGGGCGAAATAATGAAGCATTCACACAAAGAAGAGACAGTAGGGAAACCAATGTAAGCACCGTATTGGTCGGAGTGCAGCATTAAGCATCCAGTCTGAACAGAACACTGGAGAGGGAACTTTTATTGTCATCTGTGAAGACACTGAGAGCACTCAGCAGGCCGGCATTCCTCAGAGAGGCAGCTTGAGCACGCCTTGTCTTTCACTCTGAATTCAGGCCGTTATTAAGATAATGGCTGGTTCTCAGTCTGTCTTGTCATGCATTGATCTGGTTATGGGCAATACAATTTATGCGGTCTGCCATCGCCAACATCTGCCACGCCTTTGTGTAAGTTTCTGAAAGCAATATATACACACAGTTCACCAAATTGAACCAGATTTTGAAGAGATAATAAGATTAAAACCTAACACAAAAGACACATTTTAGCCATGCTTGAAGAAGGGTGGTGTTATCCACATATATATATTTTTTATTATTATTATTTATTGTTGCACTGGTCTAACACTGGTATTTAAACCTCTGTATTCCAATTTATTTTGTCATTTTTATTCTTATTACATGTTACAGTATACATTTAAAGTGTTAAAGCACTGTGTACTTCTTTTTTTTTCTTTTTATGAAATGTAACGTATCAATAAAATTTGATTTGATGAATAAATGAATCTCAGCAAAATCAGCTCAATTTAACTCAGTCGAGTACTGTTCTTGTTGTTGATCTGGCCTTCAGTCAAAAAAGGGAAGACCTGTTTCAGTCGTTGGTTCAATTATTAGACACAAAGCTTGTCAACTCTTAACAGAAGCACGTTATACCCAAACGGGGTCGTGGGTCACACAGGTCAAAATCTAATGCACACTAGTCACAGTAAACTAAGGACCCTCTGATTGGTCAAAAGCCATGGGTGTTATGACATGGCAAGTATGTCTGAGTTCTCCATGAGATATTTCAAGTGATGTGGTTCAGGTTTTGGACACAGCCAGGTACCAAACAAGGATTAAAGCAAATAGACTTCTGGTAACAGGCCTGCTTAGCTTCACCTGTAATACATAATAGTTAAATTAGAAAGTAATTTATTTTCACAATTTGTTTAGGTTTTGCATCACAGCTGTACAATAGCTCCTATTGGTTAGTGTAGAAATTTAGAAAGCATTAGTTGTGGCCTAGGGTGGTCTATTGGTCTAAGTTACTGCCCCTGGTGTACATATACAGCTACAGAAGTTTACATCCACATTTGAAATAAAGAGTAAAGATGTATTTTGTACACATATTAAAAATGATATTTGGTCTTGCTGGTGGTAGATAACATGTAAGGACAGAATACAATAAATCTAAACAAGGTTGATATATGAAATTGGTGATGAACATGATAATGGGATATAAGTAGGGAGATATAATATCTATAGGGTAAATAGCCTCTCCGTCATGGGCCTTTCTCTTTTTTCCAAGGTGGGACCTAAGTTTTGGGGTAAATCTGGTAAATCTCACATCTAGCCTCAGGCTTATGGACAACTCTTAAAAGACAAATGTAGCGTACCTCTAAAACAACAGCCATATGTAATTACACTCTAAAGTCCAACCAAGTTGAGAGAATTCATGCCTATTTCTGGCAATATATGTATAAAGGTGTACATTCATGGCAATATATTTCATGGGAATGTTGATTTTATGCAACTAGCTTTAATGCAAATGTATATAAGTATAACTGAAATATGTTTTTATGAATTTACGTGAAATTAAGTTTTAAGTCTCTCACTTAAACAGTTGAAGAAGGACTCCGAATGGGTTAATTTATGCACATTCATGCAAATGTACGAATATCTAGTCATAGCTGATTTATTATTAAATATTTTTGTTAAATTATGTTAAAATTTGAAAGTTGCTTTTTGTGTCTATCGCTTTAACAGTTAAGGGGAGCGAGTTAATTTATGCTATTTATGCAAATGTATTCACATTCATATTCCATGATACAGGTGTTAAACAGCAAAATGAATAAAATAATAATTATAAAATTAGTATGTAATAGTATGTAACTATGCACATCTATCAATTAATAGATTATTAAAATACTATTAAGAAATGATTTGTTCACCATTGGAGTTATTATCTAATTGTCACACAGCAAAGAACTCAATTGGAGTGTTTGGGCTGAATGTAGTGTCAGGAGTTCTACTGTCCCATTCCCTGTCAAACTCCTCCGGCCAGGCTGTCCCTAAACTAGACGACTCAGTCTGTGATGGGCGGTGATGGGAAATAATAGCCTTATTGAGCTAGCACATGAACTGTAACTCATTTGTTCAGAGGGCCTGGTGCTGACAGCCCCAGCCTTTCCCTCCTCTCCAGTGAAATTGACTATAAATCACTTTATCACTCCCAGCCTTGACACATCAGAATATCAGCATTTAACTGGATATGTAGTCTATGCGGAGTGGGCTGACAGGAAAAAGACCGTCTGCATGCATTTAAAGAGGCACTGTGAGTGCCAAGCTTACGCTGGCACATCCTGGGCGTTATGCAGTTTAACATTGTGTGTTTAATGCCTCAGACTTTTTTTGTTGTACCATTGGATTTTATAGTTGTATCCATACATACAGTTCATTTGTTTGATTGAACTGTGGCTGAGTTAGTGGGTCTTTTCCGAGACAAGGGCATTTCCTGAAAGGCAGTTGCATTACATGGCGGACAAGAATACATTGAACTATGTTTATAAACCTCAACAATGCAGTTTGTCAAATTCTTTTGTGATTTGCTTGTAACCCTGGTTGGCAGAGAAGTCAATGGTCGCATTTTAATGTGAGGGTAAATACAGTACCAGGGCACAGCAAGCACATACATTCTTTCTGAAATGGTGAGTAGTGAAATTTGTCAGGTCGCATAGACATAGGCATTAATAGGAAATATATTCAACACATTTACATACACAGCCCTGATTGGCTGAAATTAACATTCATTGCCCTATTATAATCAAATTTTGTGGCCTAAAAGATCCATCCCACCTGTTGAAATGACAATACATAAATGAATACAGCACTTACATTTTCACAAGAGTCAATGTCCCATACTAAAAGTAACTCTCATTCTGATGGATTCATTTATTTATAGAGATGCCAGGTTTGTCCAGCATGGATCAGACTTCAGAGGTTTCCATTCCTCTGGCAGACAGTTTGTAGGGATGGGCAAGATATATCTGTTGTTCCCAAATTGGTAGAGATGTTTGTGAGCAGCTCACCCCCCTCAGCCTGCAACTGTTTGTCAAGGAGCTATAAGGCTGGCTGATACCATGGCTGTGGCTGGTATGCATTCGTATTTGCTGTGCCTGGGCTACACTTGCTCCATCTGCTCTACCTGCTCCATCTGCTCTACCTGCTCTACCCACTTCAGCTGCTCAATCCGCTCTACCCACTCTACCCACTGTCCACGGCTCACCTCTGGTCGCTTCTTGTTTGTGCCACAGGCTCATAGCCTCCAAATCCAATTTCCACCTGGAAATTACCTGGGTAAGTCAATGGAAATCAAAAACAAGCCAACGGGTTTGTAGGTTTCAGACATTCCCATATTGGAGAACAAACACACATCTAGAGGGGAGCTGTACTTGAGATAACAACATCCCTGATGCTACATAATACGTTCACCCATTTAGACTCCCCTTTTCTCCCATCCATAAATTCGCTGTGTCTAATTGCTAACATTTGATGCTAAAAAAAACATTTAGTTTCACAAAAGGCACAAACTTGATCTGCCAAAAGAAATACTGCTATTAATTCTCTCTGAAGTCGTACAATTTCAATGTCAACCGTTCTATTGGTTCACTATTGGCTTTCTCTTAGACACTCCTCCTCGGCAGAGTGATTAAAGGACTCGGAAACTGTAAGGAAAATCTTGCCGCGTAACGAAGAACTGACAAAGAGATTTGGCCCATTCATTTATCTTTATTTGTTTCTTTGTGTGATCTAAATCTAATTGCATCCCTTCCATGGTAGGTCCTGGTGGATTGCCTTGTAGTTAAACACATTACAGCCACATTAATAAATCAAGGGGAGCCCCAACATGAGCCAAATAAATCTCACCAACACACTACCACTTAACTGTTACTAATTAAAGTGTCTGAGTAGAACCACCAGGTGGAACATGCCGCCAAATCACATTCAAAACAACAGAACCATAGCTCCAGAGCGGTGCCCAATACCGGATGCCTATTTTTTGGCAGCCAGGCAAAATAGAGAGGAGTGACACGTTTCTGCCTCAGTGCTTCTCTTCTCCCTGGGAAAACAAGTGACGAGGCCACTCGTGGGTACTGAGGCTAGTAAATTTTAAAGGAAATCTGTGAGTGGAAAAGCTGGAGTGAAGGACGTCCTGGTCTGGGAAAAACAGCCGTTCAGGCCTGTGTGAGTGAGATGTTGATCAACTGTAGGCGTCGAAGGAGGAGCAGACACTTTGTGATATAGACAAGCCAAAAGAAAGCCCACTTTCAAAGGACATACCAGTCCTGCCTCTCCCCTGTTCACAGTAGGCCAATCGCAAGAGCCTCTGAAATCCTACTGTATAACACCAACCTCTTATTGTATTTTTATACGGTCTACCATCTTTCTTACAAAGATAATGAACATCAATTTCTAAGAAGGTTTCTTATGCGACATAAAAATAGGTAGTGTGGGGGATATTTCTATGGATTCACAAAGTCCTGAGTAGAAGTGCATTTGTTTTTAGTAAAGAGTGGTTGATTTTCCACGACAGTAGCTTTGCAGTGAGCTCCGACTTTTTTCATTATATCTCTACACCTACTCAGATACCACTAGAAAATAGACAATGCATATGAAGAGATATTATATTTGTAGAAAGATGTGGAAAGATTGTTGGCAAATTGTGGAAAAGGTGTGCATTGTACAAAACCACTTAATTTACCAGCTGTTAATGACATTGACTGCATTCTAATAAAACTGTAACGCAACAGATGCCATCCCTTGGTGCTTTTTGCTAGTGCTAAGATATCTCTGAGGTGAAACTGCCAGATCCTCTAAAGGCAATTGAGGAGGAAGGAAGCCATTTTGGCACAGGCTGGTAGAGACTGAAACTGTGAGAGCTCCATCTGTTGCCATAGATCCCAGATAAGATTAAACCGTAATGACAGAGCAACAAGGAAACACAATTGACGAAGTCATTAACAGACATTTCAAAGAGCCCGTCCTTAAACATGAAAACAATGGAAATGCTCAAGAACATGTTTTCTTTCTTCTCAGTGTGGATCCACTGAAGTAGACCTACCTTACTGTTAACTTACTCTTACCTAATATTGCTGGGTAATATTAAATTGTTTTGATCAATAACACTAATAATCATCACAATTAACGATAATATAATGGAATCTAATGTGGCCATGTTTCAGACCAAAGGGTACTGCAATTTACTATACCTTAATGTCCCTACTGGGCCCTGGTCCCCAACTTTGATATTAACTGATCATGATAGGCGTTCTGTCAGCGATCAACTTCAAAGGATTAGTAATTTCCGTTTAATTTTCCAAATGAAAAAATTATAGATAAAAAAATTAAAATAATTGATGAATTGATAATGATGTTACACGGCTGGTTTGCCTTTTAATTGGGTACAACATTGTACATTTTGACATTTTAATATCTTCCCATATTCTCATACGTGCAAAAGCAGATGACAGATTATAGAATAAATTGCCAGTTGAAATGAGAAAGTAGAATGAGGAAGGAAAAAGAGGGGGAGGTAGAAAGAGAGAGAAACAGAGAGAGAGGAGAGAGAGAAAGAGGCAGTGAAAAAGAGAGAAACAGATAGAGAGAGAGAGAGAGAGAGAGAGAGAGAAAGGAAGCGGGAGAGAAGACACATTTGCATCTATATTGAAGTAACACTATATTTCCTTGAACCAGCGGTAAACCAATTGTGCTTATTGACACATCACCTCCAGTTTCCTTGACTATATTTTAATTCAAAGTATATACTGTTCTCCTTTCGTTCCAAATAATTTGAGTGGCCATTAGCCATCTCATTCAGAACCAGTTAAGTAACGTGTAACCTGTGATTAAACTGCATGACAGAAAGACCATTGAAGATGCACCATCCCTTGCCTCAATTTCCAGGTAATAACAAGAGACTAGCCGGCCCAACGCAGCTCTCAGCAGGTCACATTACCTTGGACAGGTCCCCCACCTCAAGGTAGAAACAGATGATGAAGATGTTCCAGGTCACCCAGAGCACGAGCCACACAGCATACTGCGGGTGAAGCAGACACGCCCACAGAACAACAGAGAGGGAGCAAGAAGAGAGAGACAAAGAGAAAGAGAGGAAAACATAGAGAAGAGAGAGAGAAATAGGAAGCACACATCATTAAACAAACAGAGCACCACGAGCAAGAGTCAAGCTCAGAATAACACCACAAAAACAAATGCATATTTTGATTCTCGTAAGTATTTGGGTCCCGCAGCCAAGATCATTAGTGTTTCTTTGAAAATTAATTATCTGTTGGGTATTTCTTCACACAGAATCTGTCTACACAGATCTGAGAAACAACCAGAGCCAAGCAGTGCCTTGTGCACTCAACGTGGAGTGTGTGCTCGTGTGTGTGTGTGTGTGTGTGTGTGTGTCTCTTTGTGTCTGTGTGCGTGCGTGCGTGTGTGTGTGTCTGATGGCTGAGGATTGGAGGCTTCTAAAGACTGGGGGACATGGGACCACCCTGCTACTGTGTTAGGGATGACTAACTCTCACCCCAGATGGCCTCAGAGGAGGAGACCACTGCCATCTGTCACAGGTGCAGCAAACCGTTTCCTCTACTTAAAAATCAGTTCCTGAAGCTGACAATGTTGAGCGGCACATGCTATACGTACAATTTATACAGTGAATCTGCTGAAACGCCTTAGGCAAGGGTTAAAGGTCAATACGCGATTGGTTCCTTTTAATTGGAGTGCAGCTGGCTGGTTGACACATCCATCAGTGTAAATGCGTGGTGGCCTAATGAGTCTCCCACATACAGTATCTAAGGATGGGAGCTGGGCTAAACTAAGCCACTGACTTCCATCAGGGACATAATCCAAATGGCTAGGTGAGCTGGTGGCGATCGGGAGATCCAGTAGTAATATTATATTACCGGAGGTTGTGGGGGGATGCTGTTCGGAAGGTGTCAGGGCACATTTCTCCACTTCACATCTAACTTAAATCTATGTTTCTGGCTGAATTCACCAGAGCGATGAGCTGCCACAAAGAGGGTTTTTACCATCTCAAAATTTGACATGTTGTCAGGACATTAGATTAAGAAGATGGACATGTGTCGTGCAACCTCATTTGGCCCCTCTCAAGCTAATGGAAAGCAGCATGTTAACTTACAATAGAATGAATCTGGCCTGACAACATTATCGAAACGGATACTAGCAGAAATAATGATGGACAGTAAACCGTTCATCTTTTAAGACGTGTTATGTGTGTGGGGGGTTTCTGCTTTGTCTCTGACGTACGCCAGGGGTCTCACTGATGGGATGACAAAGTCTATCATGACACTGATATCTCTCCTGAACTCACAGACAAGTTCAAAAACCTGGTGTTTAAATGTCCATAATCTACAGTTTGAGTGAAAGGTTGGCGCAACAAAGGGTATCTTTCAGGTTGGAGTCTGATGAATGAAGATGCATTTCCGTGGTCTTTGCCATCGTGTACAGGACATTAACTTTGACAATATAGTACTTAGAGGTCCATATTGTTGCTGTCAGATGAAAGCTCCATTACTTTACCTGGTCTGGCAGCAAACACTCCCTCCCTCACATGACTGTACAACCAAGATTCTTTAAAAAGCAGGTGATTGTGAAACACGTTTTGAAGTGCATGTTAGTTGATAGGAAAAAAAGGATTTGTTTAGGAGATTTTCTTTTTCAGAAAGATACAATGTATAATTCTTCAGTATACATGTGAAGTCAATGAACATGACAATGCATTTTGTTGGTCAGCTCTCCTTTGAGAAAACTGGTTTTGCACACAACAGAAATAAAATGGGCGTTATGTCAGATATACTGTATAAATTGGTTCTATAACACCATATTGCTTGAAACCATTCACATGCTGCCCAAAGCGTCTTATAGGAAATCAAAGAAAATAACTCACCCCAGTAACGTATCTTGGTCTGAACTGTACAGTACCAAAGAGCCCCAAGATAACTGTGATGATGTGCACAAAGTTTGTGAGGATGGGAGCCCACTGGTACCCAAGGAAGTCAAATATTTGCCGTTCCAATATGCTGATCTGTAAGGAAAATGAAGAGAAAGACATTTACTTCACTAACAGACAAAGTTATTTCATCTGGTGCTTATACATTGACTACAAGGCAGATTGTTATTTTTTATTGTTTAATTGCTTTGGAATCAGAGTCCTGATAGAATTGTTGAAGGGATGTGAAGGTATTTCCAGAAAAGGTCAGAGGACGAGGCATTATGGTTGAGACCACACCGAGGGGCCAGACACACCTATTCTCCTTCACTCTGCCTCTAATAGCCAGGGAGGGTCACATCTCTGCCCCCCTTGACTTCTGCCTCCATGGAAAACTGTAGATGGAAAATGCTAGAGTCCTGAGTCCGTTCCTCTGACCGTGTCACTACCGAAGTGCAGTAGAGGAGTGGGTTCACAGAGCACCCAACAGTATACGGAGGCAGGCGGTGATTCAGAACCCTGACACAACGGTTCCCAAATCCCCCCCTGCACTACATGTTAAACTCAATTCCATAGCTACAACTCGAGATAACGTGACAGCATTGTCTGTCATGTCATCTTCATGCATTGTTCTCAACTTATAAAGCAATCCTCCATTTATTACAGCTGGAGGGAAAAACTGGCCGTGGGATAATTGGATTGCCGTCCAACGAATGGGAAAAGATCCCTGTTTAACGAACCGCCGCTTGTATTTGAGAACTCGGCGCGCTGGCATGTGCTGATTGGAATTCCTTACTAGTGTTGCTTCAACTGACTGTTGATGAGCTTTGACTATCACAACAGATTTCACGACTAAATTACCTTCACCTTCGAGTGCTCAGTGACACATTCTTCATGTTGCTAGGCAATAGTTAACAGAAACGCTATTTAGCTGTTGAAACAACACGTTTCTCTCGATTAAATCCAGCCTGTCTCTGTATCTCAGTAAGGCCCATTGGCTGCCCATCTGATGACCACTCTCACTGGGCTTCTGTCCCATGCGGTCTGGCTGGATGTCCCTGGCAGCCTACACAACCAGCAAAACATCTGGTACAAAGTATGGCACATGGTTTACACAGTCCATGTGTTTTGTTAGACTCTCACAATGACTCCCAGAAGAGACTATAAATAAATGATAGGATTTCCGGGGGAACTTGCCTTTAAATACATCCATGCTGAGCCTGCCAGAGCATCCCCTCTGCATTCTAGTTATGACTTGAGCTCAGCTTATCTTGTTTTGTTGTATGACAAGTGATGACCCTGTTGTAATGCTTGGTTTGTGAAAGCTATTCTTCAGGGAGATACGACTCCTTTTGACAACGACCTGCCAATAACAGCCGGTGTTCCTCCAGCAAAGACTTATAAATGTATACAAATCTTGCTTTTAAAATATGACTACGTTTTACACTGACATCTAGTTGATGGTTTTCATAATTTCATTATTGAGTCTTTGTTTTCATATTTATTTTAGGTTATTCTGCCACTGGTATGTCAATTCTGCCAAGCTGTTTCCCACAACTATATCTTCCATCTATCTTGGCAAGTCTCCATGCATATTCTACCAACATTTCATGTATCACTGAAAGCACAAGAAACCTGGTGTTTTTCAATCTTTTCCGCCAATAAATTATTCCCATTAAATATATAGTTTTCAAAGCAGACAAAACGCAGAAAGAAACAGTGATCAATTTTAATCACTCCACCCGCCTTCCTTCAATCCGCTCTTATCAATATGCCTTACAGTCTAATATGACAACGATTGGGTCCTCCAAACCGAGGCATTGTTAACATATTTCAGCTGAACAGCAGAAGGCACAAAGAAAATAAATGACACTAATTACCAGCAGTCAGCATTTCTATGGCATCTGAAAATGGGAAGGTCTCATGGAGAGCTGCATGCACCTTTCCATATTACAGTACCTAGTAAGGCAGGGAGCCAAGAGATCCCAGAGAGCCAAGAACAGAGCCCATATGGTACCACAGAAAGCCCCCGCTGCCCGGATTAGAAGAGTAAACAACAGGAGAACATGCAATATCACCGCAAATAAACACGCAGGCCTTTCACACCTCATTCTATGGCTCGGCGCGACTGAAAGCCGATTGGTGAATCGTAACCCCTAGAATTAGCTTTCCCAATAATGTCTCAATGTCAAACTGGCTTATAAAGGCACTTCTCTGGCTATACACCAGGGAGCACCTGGTGTTATTGGATGAACTCCCAGAGAGCCAGAGAGCTCAGCTGCGGTGGTATCACAGACCTTTTCCAACGATGAGAAAAGAGACAAGCTGCGTGACACAGAGAGACAAACCTCAGGCTATTGTCAGAGTCGGAGGGCTTCCCTAGTCATTAATGTGGCTTCTGAGCCCCCTTTTATCAACACAAATATAAACAGCTCTCCCAAGCAGCTGTGCACAGGGTAAAAGATTTATCAGGCAATTATCCATACATGAGTAATTATATACTTACATTTTTGGGGGGGACCCATTATTGAGTGAACCAAAAGAGTGGGCCTATTCACAAGGGAAATAACAGTGATGAAATGAAACGGGGGATCTAAATAACATGCCAGATCCTAAGAGAAGGGACGTCTCACTAGGGTATACCCCTTCATCTGACAAAAAAACATCTGCAAGGGCAGGTGTAGGCCCTACACCAGAAATGTAAATTTGAGAAATGTAATTAGTACACCCTCAAATACAGATATTTCATTATATATTGAGTTCTTCGCTAGTGGCAAAGTACATAACACATATTTTCTTAACTACAGCGGAAGATCAGTTACACAGAGTGAAAATAATTGAGTTGAAACATGTTTGGTGATGCAATTTTGCAAAACACCTCAATTTTTACCCGACTGGAAAGAGTTGCAGAGAATCTCATTATTGAGGTATAACACAAGGATTCCTTGCTGATTACTGGAAAAGAACTGCACACTTCAGCTCTACGACCGCTGATTGAAAAGGAAGTTTATCCTCTGAGCTTCGCCAAAGCTTTGGGTTTTTCTTTCTCCTCCAAGTTTGGTAGAGACATGAGCTGCCTTTAATCACTGAGACAAAAGCCAATCAATCAGTGGTGGCAGAATGAATGGAGAGGCAGCCTCGTGATGCATTCAGACAAGGCTCAGGGGGATATACGACATACTGAGGCTCTGACCAGAGCACATTAGCACCAGAGTGTGTGGAGGTAATGAGCAGTCTGGACTAGTGGGTTCCCTCTCATGCAAAAACAAAGATAAGGCCACCGCTATTGTCTATCACTTGTACTACAAATCCAGCTGCAAACACTCAGATATTTTAATGGTACTACAAACAGACAGTTAAGCTAAGCTATGGAACCGGGCAGAGAGAAACGCACCAAGGCAGAAATTGATTTGTTAAACAAAGAGCACATCAATGCTTATCGACTGGACGGCACAGAGGGTGTTTTGTTTGAACGAGAGATACTAAGGGAAGCAATTTAGCTTTTGAGGAAAGTTGGAGTCAGAGGAAAAATGTGTTCGGTCTCAAACTTGTATTGTATTATACAGGTTCACATGTGTTAGCCAGCCACTGTAGAAGGGGCTGCTATCCCCACATTTCAGTTGCACATTCCACCTTGCACTTTCCGTTTGCCTTCAATGGGCATTTAGAATTGCCATTGTACTTGATTTTCTTTTTTTCCGAACGTTACATGCACAGTAGATTGGTTTGGCCCACCAATTAAAATGTTTTGCTCATTGAATACACACCGCAATGAACCTAATTGCTGCAATCCCCAATTTTCAGTTGTACACACCACCTTACACCTCCAACTTCCTCAGTTGCAGTCAGAACTGCCATTTGTACTTGCATTTGCCTCTTCGCACAACTATTCATTCCCAGTTGCATAAACATATACTTAATACTGGTAAATGTGTATATTTTCTGCCCTCCCCTACTTGCCTTCATTGCTCATTCAGAATTGCCATTTTGCACTGCATTTGTCATTGTGTTAAAATCATTCCTGCTCAGTAATAGCAAGATGGACACGTAACATGATGTCTGTCTTTTCTACACCTAACTTGCACAGCTACTACAGTGGCTACAACCTGGCTAGTTAGCCACATCATGCTACAGCAGAGATATCTTCACTTCAGACGTTCAATGTGTGTACTTTCAACACCACTTACTAATTATTAGATCCCTGATTCCCCAAAATTTTAAAAGGAACAGAATTTCAATTTGCAGTGGTCTCTTAATTTTATCCCTTTTGTTCCTCACTCAAAACATTCCTTTTCGACTTTATTGGAAAGGACAGAAAAAGGTGCAGTGGTCTCTTAATTTTTTCCGGAGCTGTATAATGGGGGAGGGAAGGTTTTGGAGCTCATCCACTGAGGGTTACCATCTATCTGACACTTGCCATTTGATAATTTCATTCAAACCTCAGATATCAGATGTCATTAGTGTTTAATCAAGCACACAGACAAGATCAAATAGCCTATTACACTTTATCGCTGTCATCATTTCAGGTAGTTAGCATCAATGCCTTTTCCAAATGCAAGCCATGAATTTGCCGTAAACATACAAAGTGTACATTCTGGTAATATGGATATCCTGCACTTTAACATTTAGGGTGTTTGTTTTGTATACCAAAGTGTGCTGGGTTGTCCCTTTGGATCTAACAGAATGCTTGAAATCATGCTTTCTAGGGTAAAATTGGGCATGCAAATTGAAATTGCCAGTTTTATTAGTGGTCAAAACTATAAATGTTATGGCAATGGGAATCAAAGCTCAAAATTGCAATCATATTCAGCATTTTCATTATTTATAAAATGGTCATATATATTTTACTTTGACATAAATTCATTAAATTAAATCATGGGTAAGCTCTGTCCCACATTTTTTAAAGATGTGAATTTCTACTGATGTCAGTTTTAATGTTTATTTCTAAAGGCAGTATTTTCAGTATAGTTTTTGTGATCAGCCATTCCCTTGAAATAGCTATCTATTCTTTGAACAGACTCTCAAACTCAGACTACTTCTACAGTTTTCAGTAACCCAAAAGTTGACAAGGTTTCATGTATTCACTATGAAAGTAAAAAAACAAAAAACGAATGTATTCAAAATACATTCCACATTTTATAGGATAAATATTTTGCTCACAAAATGTGAGAAAAAACATTCATGACAAATTAATGTTCCAAATATGTAACTTTCTCAGAGCGCATAAAATATTTCACAAGATATTTATTACTGGATCCATATGCTTATCTAATTAATAATAAAGCACAACACACTTTGCCAATAGAAATTCTGATGTGAATATATTTTCCACCCAGTTTGCCATAAAGTTAATAACTAATAACATACAGTATGTGTCATGAAATATGCACCATCATCATGTGCATTTCAGACAGCGGAAGGATTCTGAAAAGATAACTCATAAAAAATGAATGCATTATCACAAGTTCTTACCACAAAAAAAAGAACAAAGATAAAATGTGAGGCTTTGCAGGAAGTGAGATCACTAAATATGACACAGACAGAGATGGCAGAGGGATCTATATGTGGTGATGAAAGCATTTTAACTATAAAAGGTGTACCCAGTACAGATCCTTGGGGAACACATTCCCTCTCTGCTAAATACAGTGACAGCGTTCAACGCCTGAGATATGCGCATATTAAAGCAGCTCCCTTTGTTCTGCCACAGCACTTTCTGCACCGCTACACCTGAGGACAATATCGACCAATCTAACACAGTTGACGGTAGGAACAGCAAGACAATTTGAGAGGAACAAATCACAATCATTCAGTATCCAGATGTTGACTTGATTTCATCTTTTCAAGTTGTTTCTTTGAGTGCAATATAAGTGATGATGGTGATAGATGGAATATTTAGAATATTTAAACATCTGTTATTTCAATACTTTGATAAGTACAATAATCACAAACAAAAGATAATCACAGACTTATCATAACCATGCAATGTTATTTTGATACATTTCTAAGTGTAAGTTGCACCAAGCATTTCCCCTCTTCAATTTCTGGGAGTTTCTAGGCACGACCATTTCATGTACTTATCTACGTACAGTAGATTGGTTTGGCCCACCAATTAAAATGTTTTGCTCATTGAATTCACACCGCAATGAAAATGTTCTCCCCTGTCTTGCTGCAAGTTTAGTTGACATCTAATGTATCTTACCGCCGTTGTCATGTTTGGCATAAAGCCTCTAGCAATGTTTCTTTATTCAGCTTCCCCAAAACCCAGGAGTAGACTGCCATTGTAAGCATGCCAAAAAATTATACAGAGAGGAACTAGGTGTGCAGCGACCATTTCTCTCCCAAGAGTTTTACAAATTTCCACCAGTTACCCATCGGATTAGCCTATTAGTGAAAATGTGTTCCTTTGTTAGCTTGCATTAGCTACAAACTACATTAACACAGTACATTGGCCAAACTTCATTATTTTTTCTAGTATAGCTCTGGAAGAGGCTGTGTCAGGTTTTGCACTGCACATGGAGTAACTGCTGTCGGTAACGTCTGTGGTGACAGGTTTTGACAGTTGCCATGTGTCATTGTTTGTGTTATGCATGCATGCATATATTAATTATTACAACTTGTTCACCTAGCACAGCCAGAAGAGAACTGGTCACCCCTCCGAGCCTGGTTCCTCTCTACATTTATTCCTAAATATTGGCCCCTTTCAAGAGTTCACCCTAGCCACTGTGCTTCAACTGTTCTTGCTGGCTCATTGGGGTTTCAGGCTAGGTGTTTTGAAAAAGCACTTGTAAAAAGTGCTTTCTAAATAAATCTGATTGATTGATGTATGACATCGAAGTATGCACCCCTACACAGGCTGAACTGTCTGAAAGCGACAATAAAGGGACAATAATAGTTTTGGCCTATTATTGGGGTTCATATCTTGGTGGGTGAAAAAGATTATACTTAAATACTGTAACATACCATATGGTATCTTGAGTATACAGGCACTTCAACAGACCCAACCAAAGCTTTAAAGGCCATTTCAACTTCCTGCCACTGACAGACAACCAAACCTATTCATTGTCAAATAAAAACCGACACAAGCTTCAGATGCAATTGAATGTCGGCATGCATGTAAACATTACACCTGTGTAGCGCTCTGCTACAAACAAATATACATAATTACATTCCTGAAAAAACATCTCACTGACACACACAAAGCTGTTAAATAGACATCAATGTCCCCAATGCCACAGACCATTATACTTACAGCATGATAGAGCATATTGGCAGTCTTTTCATTTTTTACCTTGCATACAATTTGATATCATGTGGCGAAAAGCAGTCATGTATAATTACTGTGTGCTCAAAATTATTTAATCATTAAATCAGCCTTTATATACTTATCGTTTCATTAAAGGTACATTATTTAACTGTGAGAAAAATGCACATGGCTATTTGCAGGTGTAATATGTAACATAATTAATGTAATGTAAATATTCTTCCCAACCAATGTATACTAAATATTTACTAAATAAATCCAATTGCCTTTGTGGCCCATGAACATGAGAAACTACAGTATCACTAAATGTGTAGTTCTCACAAATTTCAAATTACATGTTGGATTTCCTACTCTATAAACAGTCTATGACAAGGTTTGACAGGAATTAATGGTTTGGCTGAGTTTTCATTGATGAAAGACTCAGAACAAAAATGGCTTTGAAATTGCCAAATGCTGCGGGATGAGGAGAATGGAGTAGACAAAGGACAGTGAGGAATGCAGTGAGATAAAATTAATATAGACTTTCAACAGAGCAGGTAGTTTCTTTCTATACATTTGATTCTGTGATTTAATCCCGTTTTATGATTAAAAACCAATGCTTGTGGACATACACTGAAACATGTAGATGAACATGTAATTTGAGATATTTGTTTTCTTATGGTGGAGCTAATGAGCAGTTAAAAAACACAGATAACCATCATAAAAATGCCTGAGATCTACCAACGTTGCATCACTTGCATCTGTTTATGTCTGATTCATAAAGATAACTGCTTTCTGCCAAGACTGAAGACATTTTTGTGACACATGACAGCATGTTTGCAAACCAGACAGCTAATGTCGTACAGGATATTCTGTACTGTGTTGTTGTGCATAAGCGGACTGCTAACTTATTAATGGAGCTCCATTTGACCCCTAACAGATACACAGCATATAAATGGAATGAGAGGAAAAAAACAATGTCTTTATTTTCTCCTGCCACCTTCTGTTAAAAACCCTACCACTACTAGTGCAGGGAACCTTTACTAATGCACAAGTTATTTGTCTCATAACCAAATGGTAGAAAACTACAGTAACCTACAACCACTATAATGAGCCATTTGTGAGATATCGAAAGTTGAACAGACGTTTTTCATTCTGCTGCAGATACAGCAATACCTATAAGGTCCCTAAGAGCAGTGACAGGTTATTGCGCTCTATTGTGCCTCTGGCCATTAATTCACTGTATTTTCCCATTTATAATGTGGGAACCAAACGTAAATAATTGGAAGAGCAATGATTCTTGAGTACCAAAGTACCTAGCAGGGCAAAAATAATCATATTGAGAGTATTTCATTCCCAACTGTGCCTGTCTTAGAGACTTATTAATAATATCAGCCACTGAGGTGCTCCGGAGCCATGATGACTCCCACTCATTTGCCAAACTGGGCTTTTTGAGAACCACTGTGGGGAACATTAATGACACAAGAGAGGATAGCTTCAGGAAGAAGAGGACAGTCAGTATAAAACTCATCAGGATGTGGATGAGCATTAATGAGGATAATTAATTTCAATATACATTTGCATTCGAAGGAGCCTGGCCTATCAGCGGTGCCTGAGGCCCATTGCCAAAACCATTTCTGAACAAAGAGTAGTGTTTCCAACAGGGCTGGGAGGTGCGACTTGTCAGTCTGGCAAGTGGCTACTATCAACTTCCAAAAACACAGAAACGAAAAGGGGGTAAAACATTGCGAGCAACAACCGATCTGCAAGGTCTCCAATTCAGCCAAAAGTTACTGTGACACGAGATTAAACGCTTCATGAGGAATTCAAGCTTTTTGAGAAAAAAAACATTAAACTGATCTGAGAAACAGTTGACATGGACGCTGCGGAATGCGGTCCAGTTTCGATAGCATTGAAGTTATAGTCTTTATAAGCTGCTGTATCAATGGGGGTGTAAAGTAATTGGATGACCTTAAACTGTCATCGCGGCCTTTGGACGTAGACATCGCCTGTCTTTTTATTTATCTGGGAAAGCTTGTTATGGAATACTGTGTCCTCAAACTCATTAAAAGCCTTCTGAGGACTTTTGCTCTGATGACTCTATTACTATTTGTAGCAATTTCAATTTTCACGTTTACTCCCTTTGGTGGGTCTGTATTAGTGCCCTGGTATCACATCTACCTGCAGCATACTGGCTTAAAGTGGCCAAATCCTCTTAAAAACCTTTACAGGGAATAATACAAGCTCAAGAAACCGCGGGTTACCTAGCAGTCTCTGTGATAAATGGGTGTTTCAGAAACGTTGTGAAGACTCAAATGAACTGAGATGCTGGGCTTTAGAGAGATGTCGTTTCATTAGTCAAACACTTAAACCAACATCATCAAAAATGCAATTGATTGTGCCTGATTGTGTAATTGATTGTGCCCGGAGAAAAAAATGATTGACAGTAGCAACATGAAGCCAAAGATCCGGTTTGAAAGCACACTTTCGACGGCACCTACAGTCATTGGCATTGCAGGTAGCCCATCATTCACAGACAAAGACATCATAGGTGCCCTGTGTGGTCTGTGTTGCCCTTGTTTTGATGCCATTCCTGTCCTAGACCTAAAATTAGTAGCATCACCAGACCGGCTTTAATGGCTCTACCCTCTGGTAATTTCTAGTCAGCCCTGAGTCTTTTCTAGGGTGACATTTTTGCAAAGAGTGGGTGTAAACTGTGCGTGTGTTACCAAACCAGATGGATGCTCTGTTTCAATGTGCTTTGGTAATGAACCAGCCAGCCCCTAGTACCATAGGCAAACCTTCAAATAACCTAGAGAGTTATTGTCCATGAATCAAAGTACGTGTCTCTGAGTAGATTACACTTACGATTAATGGAAATGTGTAACTTGAACTATCTGAAATAAGGGCAAAATGGGCAGTGCAAACAGTTTGAATTATACACTCATAAATAGCAGTGTTTTAATATTGACATCTGTGTATACACTGTTAAAACGGCAACAAATGAAATGGTGGGGGAGCTAAAATAACAATGCCAATGTTAACAGTTTCATTGAGAAAACATTATGCTAGTGAAATTCATATGCAAATTTGCAAAGTGAAGTGCTATATTTAAATGCAGTCAACATATTTTTTCCCTGAACAGCCTTTCTACTGACTGAACTAACAAAATAAACAAAAGCTGTGGAAGTGAGAAACTTAGTAAAAATGAGTTGAAAACATGCTTTACAGTATAGCCAACTAAGATATGTTATATCTGTGGAGTCTTTTTGGGACATTTTGACAATACTGCTAGCACTGCTTATGCAACCAACTAAGCCTAGCGAGGAAGCCCATCAACAGTTATCTACCCCCCAAAAATAATTGATTGGGAAATGCTACAAAACAAAGAGTAAGTGGAAAATGTTAACATGCAAAACATGAAATACCCCTTTAACAAAAAAAATGCAATTCTTCTGTCTGACTGCTCTTTATGCATTTCTTTTGGGTCAGTGAAATGAGTGCAGCAGGGCCAAAAGCTTGAATATTCATCGGGTTCTGTTCGACTTAGTTAAATCTTTCCTCTGCAACCTTACTATGTTGAACAGAGGCAGAATTACTGAGGTCAACCTGTCACAATCCCAGATGACAGGCCCCCCTTCGGAGAGAAACATGTGTTGATCGAGCCAGAACCGTCCCATTCACTCCAGTCACAGGAGGGAGGCGAGTGGGTTGTAAAAGCCCCTTCCCAGTACCTATCCAGCTGTCAGGGCTGAGGGATTCAGAGAGAGCCATGGTGGTGGTGCAGGAAGCCGAGCAACCACCAGAGTGAGGCTGGCTACGCATCAATGTTTCGGACCTCCCGGTGGTCTGTGGCCATTACCAAAAGACAAGCCCAGCATGACCTTAAGCAAGACCATAAAAGGCCCTGGCTGACGTCAGTGTGTGTGGCCAGATATACTACACATTTACATACGAGTGTTCTCCCCTGACACATTAAATACACAGGGAGATATGAGATATACGAGTCATCACACCCTTCTTGGAAAAGATTCCGGAGGATACTCCAGCGATTGAGAGGAGGGCGTAGGGACGGTTTCTTTCAAGTAATTCTGATAGAATTGCATCGGGTCGTTCTCACAAATAGATGCAGCATGTTTGCCTATTACCGAGGAGAGCTGTGCCCCGCTCACATGTCTGTTTGAACCTTAAAATGACAGAGAGCACTGGCAGTCACCCTGCGAGTAGTGGGAATAAAATGAAAATGTCCTGGTATTGAGGGGGGATAGAGAGGAGCCTTCTACTGACCCTCTTAATGTGGTTAGATAAAAAGCTATTTCTATTAGAGCGACTTTGGAAAGAACATTTAAATGTAGTTGTCCACTGTCTACTGTTTCCATGTTTTAACTAGTCTCATGGGGTACTCTTCTTGTCCAGGCCTGGACAGATAATGTTGTAAAAATGAGTAGGCTAAAAACAATTTCACACGTTGATAACACCAACACCACACAAAGGTCTGATGTGATCTAGCGAATGTCCTTCATCATAATGAGAGGGTATTATTTTAGCTCAGCTATGGGAGCCCAGCCAACCAAAGGGATTAACTTCAACTTTCTGTTGATTCTATGACCTTTTAAAAGCCACTGATCACATTCCGCTGCAAATCGGAGTACTGAGGCACGAGTAAATATAAGAAAAAGCATGTTCATCTTTTAAAAAATAACATCTGTGAAAACGGATGCCTTAAACAAAACGTATTGAAGAGATATGAAAAGTAATAATCCAAAACTGAGTTCACATAAAACTTTTGTAACTTCACTTGAGCTTTTGTGTCTTGACTTTAGCCGAGTTATCTGGCAATTCCTAGGTCAAATAAGTCTCTTGTCTGGGCTGTAAGACAGACAGAATAATCCAGCAGGGACCGCTGCTGAACCTTAATGATATCTGTCCACTGGTAGGAGAATTGATCAAATGCGTCACCCTGCAGTCCCCAACAGAGAGCATCTGATTGACGATCTATTAATCAGTTATCTACCCACGTCATTGATCATATACGGCATTAAGCCCTGATAGCGCCACAACTCCAGCCTCTTAGGGCACAGCAAAAGAAGAGCTGGAAAGTATTTTGATGGCTTACGACTTTTTTTAGCAGAAGTTGGTTGGCACGCAGTGCAGCAACTTGAGTGCTTGCTTCATAGTAGTTGGTGTCTGACTGACTTTAAGATTAGATTTTGAACTATCATACCCAGCATAGGTTTTAAGGTCCTTCGCTTAAAGGTGCTCTGTGTAGAATCCTGCTTCTAATGTTTTTAAGACTCAATTTTAAACAATGTCAAACGGCTTGTCTCCTCCTCCCCTTCTCTTACTGAACGAGAAGGGTATAGTTTCAGCTAGTCCAGGGTGGGATAGGGTGGAGTGGCAGTGCCGTCAGTGTCTAAAGGAATGAGGAGGAAAGGAAATGTACTGTATGAGGAGTCAGTGCCAACTGATAAATGATAGACTGGCATGAACATTTAATTTGGGAATATCTGAGACACTTTTTGTTAAAAGTTAAAGTTTTAACTTATTAACTGCAGATGTCTTCTGATCATTTGTGCTTGTATTGTATAATACAACATTTTAAATATGGCCCCTTTAATCTTCATAGTTGAACTATATCAATTGTCGCTCTTGATATTTTTTACTCTCTTGCATTTATAGTGCAGCATAAATTTAGAGAAATTCAAGCTTAAATGTAGGTAGAATGGTCCAAATTGTTAGCAAAATACACCTCCTCCAGGTAGGTTCTTCACAGCATCACCGCCACAGTCAATTTAAATCTAATCACTACACAAATAGTGGTGATTGGTATTTTCAGGCCCGTAGGATTAGATTTTTATTTACACCCATTGCCTAATTTGTGAAGGGCATCTACATTTTTGGCTCATTTGGGTATTCTCTCACCTTCTCCATGTTTTTAGATGACTAAATGAGTTTGTGTCATCTAAAATGTACCCCCCAGTGAAACAGAGAGTCGTAGATACCCACTTAAAGGTTTCTTATAACTCAGATAAAATAACTCAAATATTATACAGTATAATTGTTAATCTGTTTCTAACACATGTATACGTGTGGTTGGGAATTTCCAATGTGGAGAGGGGTATAAGGCTATACACCTGGACAAAAATATACATACACACCTGGACAAAAAAAATCCACTGTCAATTATAAACTAGTAGGGAAGTATTCCATTTCAAATAGCATATTTCCTCAATTAAGTATTGTCTTTCAAATGACATCTCCCCTCAATACTCATTGAAATTTCATTAGCATTATTCTGCTTTTGTACAGTGAAAGTCATGCAAATGGCTCAATGAACAATTAGATTTTTGCGTGAACATTACCCCTCAATTAAAGGTTAGATTTTGCCCTCGCTGTATTTAGAGTGTGAGATAAAGCTGATGAACAACAACTACATTCTTTCATAGCCTATCTTTCTCATCTTTACAAAGGGAGCCAGTTATTCTGAAGGGCACTGTATATGTGGTGATCCAATACAGTGACCAATTCTAATTCAGTGTCATAACAGCATTATGATCATGAGTATAATGGCCATACAACCGTTATAATGGTGTTGTAAGTGCCTTGTCAGAAAATGACACTTCTCTAAAGGCTTACGTTCATTCTGTCCTGTACTTAAATCCGAAATACATAATTTATCAATATTAGCAACCGTATCAGCAGACAGATCTTATTCGGTTCAAACTAGCATTTTAAGTTACATACACAACAGATACATTTCGGACCTAATCTTTAGTTTAGATGCATTACAAAGCCCGGATTACAAGAACTGCATAAAAAGTAATCCCACGAAGCACTAGCTGGCTTTGTTTATCAAAGGGCGAGAATGCATCATCATCATTACCCCATGGTGTCATGGACGTGGTTCCATTTTCCTTGGTTGAATGGGTACCAGGGCCACTGAAACACCAGGAGCAGAGTCCCTCAGGTCTCAGCACATATCCATCCTTTTAATAAGCTAAAAAGCTTTACGTTTGGCACCAATCCACTACATATCCTCATTCTTCAGTTCCAGGGCTAAGCCCGGGGTCAGTAAAGACAGAACAATGGCAAAAATAAAGATATTAACTGGGAAATACGCCATGTGCAATTTCAAAATGTAGTTGTACTTGTATAAAAAAAAATTGTATGACATGTTGTGTCTTGCCGATCAAAAACAAAACTTGTAGTAATGTTTCTCCCTCAGATATTACATCAAAATCAATCATATAATAGCAAATAAATTGTAACATTGAAGAAAATGTACCAAAAGAAAAGCCTGTCTCTACAAACCATTGCAAAATGTGATGAATTACGGGTAATGAACACTAAAACGTTCTATGAGCCTGCGGGTTGGCTTTAGATACACAGACCCGGGAGTCACTGCAGACATGATGCGCTGGTATTTATGGTGGCCCCCACCTAAAATCAGAATTGCCCATCCCTATTCAATTCAGAAATAAGCCAGAGTGCATTCTCCATCTAATTTTAACCAAACTGTTTAATATTCCGATGAGCCAATTTTCCACATCCCAAAACCCCTGGCATTTAAATGTCACAAATATAATATAATCGTGTTAAGAACTGCCATTTCCGCTGATCTCATCGCTGTTTACTTTACTCAGATCTGGTGTGTGTCGAAGTAGCTCATGATGGAGAAGACAGGTGAGGGGGGGCAGGGTTCCGACTAGGCTCTGGCATCTTCCTGAGGTCATTGTAGGGGGTGTGGCAAGAGGACCCTGCTGGGGACTCCATGACTTTACACCTTAAATAAACATGAGGTTGTCATCCAATAAAAAACTAAGCTCTGCTCACCGTCTGAGCGAGATTGGCTGCATCTAGACGTGGTAATTAAATGTGTTTTTCATGTGCCCATTGCAACTGCATTATAACCAGAATACCTGGTAACTTCCTCAGTGTAAAATATTCTAACCTGCCTTGGATCTAGCGTAATGAGCAGAAAAGTTCACATTTCTAGTTAAACCATTACCACCTGCTTTTGTTGTCCTGTCTTATCCTGCACTCATGCTAGTTCATGCTAGTTCATGACTAAGAGTAAGTGGTTAAAATGCATATGAAGCAGGAGTGTTGGCATTCGCTGTACCTCTGATCAGAGGATGTGTTGACAATGTGAGAGTACGCGCTACGGGATGAAAGGTCCTTTGTGCTTCTACGACTACAGACATCAGACCAGTCAGACATTGAGAAACCGAAAGGGATCGGAAACAGGGAGATGAAATATGCTGAAATAAGTGCAAAAAGTCTGTAACCCAATCCTGCGCACCCCCCCACTCGCGCCCAATCAGACAGAATGTCAGAGGGTGGGGTAATTATAAAGGGCCTCTATTCACACACACACACTCTAACGCGACAAGCAGGATGCCCACATTAAAAATTATGTTATAAATATAATGCGCGTTTGGCACCAGAGAAACTGCAGAGTAATGAATGAAATGGTCCTTCGCAGGGTCTGGTGAGAAGTCCCTTAGCGGACACATAGTGAGGCTCATCTATGTTTACCCCAAATGCATTGATTCAGACAGGCTCATCTATGTTTACCCCGAGCAACATTGATTTTAATGACTTTGTGGCGGGTGACCTTCCTAATTGTGCTGCTGCTTCCCTATTCACAGACATTAGCCAGGCCCCTCAACCACTGGGATCAGAGGAAGGGCAGAGGGGCGGAAACCACTACTTCTCTGTTGCTACAGCTGAAGCAAATCTCACTGTGTTGACATGACATGTTAGTAATCCAGAGAGACACCTGACTAAGGCAAGAAAGAAGATGCCGGACCAATCAGCAGATAGACTGACAGCTCTGAAAACATCCAACTGTATTCTGGGATGTCAGAATACATTATAACCAATACGTTCACACTGGAGGTTAACCATTATGAAAGACAGTTTAATATAGTTTCCTTGGAATTTTTCCTTAGAATTAAGCCTATTATCAAACACAGTGTTTCTTATGAGAATTAGGCTGTTACATTAAACCAAATCTCTCCTTTCCTATTTTCAGTGCATTCTTGCAAAACTATATCAAACATCATTAACTTTGGTAACATCTGTGACATTGTCAAAGTGAAGGGAGTCCACTTTGAATAAAATATGCAATGTAGAATGAATAAAAAAAGTATTTGCTCTTATTCGATTACAGAGTAGAAAATGCAGCTAAGACAAACTGCAACAGTTTCCATTAATTTTGGCAACTCTCAGATAGCGTCAAAGTTGTTGTACGCAATGTAGATAACAATTGAGTTCAACCTGTGTTTTCAGTTTTTGTTCAATAACCAGGGAAGTTTGTGATCTGTGATTACAGCCTTGTCTGTCTATTCAAGAATGCAGATGGTAGAAAACCCATTTAACAGTTGACATTTTTTAGTAGCTCCCTGTCTTTTGGATGTTGACTGGCCTGGGGAAGGGAAATCATGGTTCTCCAGGCTGTAAGCCAATCACAGAGTCCTCTCCATTTAACCATTGGTGTGATTTCTGGTGAGCAAGTTACTTGGAGCATTTCATTGTGAACGGTAACGTCTTCATCTACGCGTCTATGAATAAAGGTTGGTTTGGTGTAGACTTCAGCGAAATATAAGTCAGCGAAATATAACAAATCTGTGTCTTTGTCAAAGCCCGGTGTTGCAGTGAAAATCTATATTTATGAACTAGTGCAACTAGCATGGACCCCAGCTCAATTAATTACTGTCAAACAGATATGAATTCAGACAGATGACCTTGACAAGACCACATCTCGGGCCACACTAACTGGAGTCTACCCAACACATCTGGCTGCGCCCGCCCAATGACAGGCAGCAAGGAGAAACAGGTGACATTACCGTGAACTGTACTAGACACGTCTGGGTCGGCATGGTCCACACAACAGTAGGATGCTATTTATAGTAGTGGGCTGGGGGAGGGCGGGCTTGTTGTGGACCTCTGATCTTGGGGTTCTGCTCTCGTTAATCATGCAACAGTAAGTGGCACCAGGCTAGAGGTCACCCGTCTCGGCAGCTCCGGGACTGTCTGGAAACAACACTGCTCATTAGAAACACAAGCGCCAAAGGGAAACATGGAGGCACTAGCAAACACCATCTCCTTTTAGTGTTTAATGGTCAAATAGTTGTTAGGGATCTTTACATGGTGTGAGCCCGGCAAATCTTAATGTGGCTCGGGATATTAAGTGTGGAACGACGACAGACCACCAGTCTGGAGTGTGATTCAGCAAAACACAGCTCAGATGGGGCAACTGGATGCTGCTTGGTTTTCGCTCAGCAGTCGTGTTTTAAGCTGAAATTATGAAGTCTAAACAGGTTACTATTAAAACGTTGGATCTGTGAAGCAGATGCCCTTTCCCCCCTTGTACGCCAGGCACAAAGCAATACTGACGCAGTCAGTTCCTGGATAATACAATACCAACTGCTTCTTGTCCTGCTCTAACTAGGTTTTGTTTCTTTCCCTTGCTTGGATTTCTGGCTAGTAAATCAGTTTCCGTGCTCTTTTTTAAACCTTCTCACAGGTAAAACCACTCCCAATAAATAAATAAAATGCACACGAATGATTTCCCGCTCATGAAAACAGACAGTTAAATGGTTGATAAATGTATTGGAAACTCTTTTATGAGGGGAATCGTGGATCCAAAATTGAATTTCTGCATGATAAACAGCAAGCATTATATCTACTGTGCCCGGGGAAGCCATAGGAGCTACTTAAACAGAGTGGTGATGACACTGGAAAAAAGCTCACAGATGGACACCCAGAAGGCTAAAAACATTAGCCCAGTCCACTCCATCAATAAAGCTATCCCATCCTGGGAAGGAAATTGGCTGCTCCTGGCTTATCTTCCCCTTTTAGAAACCATGGCATCACAGCAGAATGAAGTGGCTGAGAAACAGCCTCTGGAGCTGTTTATACCATGAGCTGTGAGGTAACTTGAAACTATCAGCCATTTACATCCGGAGTATTCATTAAAATTATGGTTTGGGGAAAAAGGGTCGTTGAATGGCTTTGAACTGTTTGACTCCACATGTTTGATTTGTATCTGTAGTTAGCAAGGTGATAAATAGCTGTCCATATAAAAGGCTCTGACAGCTTGTTGCCTGATGTAAGAGCGTAGAGACATAATGACAAAAATACCTCCAAGAGCTTCAGCAATCACAATAAATGTTATTCATTAATAAAAGTAAAACCTCAAAGTTATTTTTTCTAGGGGTAAGATACATTAATATAACTTAACTAAGCAACAACAGCTGCTATTTAGTATAACCAGGACTGCTGTTGTATTGATACATAATTCCAAATGGTTACATAGGTAAATTAGCATGTTTTCATCCTCAGTAGAACCTCTGTAGATTCGCTGTGTCTGTAATTCCCACTACTTCGGGCATCCATAGCCTTAAAGCCCGCCCTCTGACACCGTTTCTTCAAAGATGGTATTGAGACTTGTCTCTCTAACAGTGGCATGGGACACAAGGTCAAGCCACTACACAGAAACTAAAATATTAGTTGGTTGATTGGTTGGTTGCAGTAATTGGCCATACAAAAAATTGGTAATAAACATTTTATCAAATTGTATCCCCTTTTCTACCAAGTTCGCAGTATTACAATTTGTAAGTGTAACACTTAGTAGTTACAAATCAAGATATCCACCATCAAGCAAGACTGCTTGAAGGATTTCGAATAAAACAAATATGAGCATATATCTGACTTCTGAACAGAACTGAACAATTATCAGTCTGATTTTGTCGTTAAAGAAAGCAAATCTGTGTCCTGGAGAAACAAAGAGGGGAAAACTATGGATCATTTGAGGGGACACATCATTTGAGGGCACCGAGTATAAAAAACGTATTTCCCTCCTGAGTGTGGGAGGGGCCAGAGTTGTTACGTCTACACTTGTGTTTTATGTAACCAGGACATCAGAAAATGGAGGCGAGGACAAAGAACGGCAAGAGAAAGGAGAGAGAGATGAAAAGAGACGGGCCATTCAGTCACTAAGGCCTGGTGTTTCTCCTTCTTAGTCAATCTTGGCTGACCTAACAAGACCGAGACCATGTATTTCAATCTGCTCCACTAACCTGACAGATCTGCCGGCCTTTCTCTGAATCATTGGTGGAAAGTGGTGTGGAAACTGGGTATTCAGTCCGAGTGCTGTCTAATCAGTGTTATTTGCAGTTGATTGTTAGAGAGTGACCATGCCGTGTCGAAAATAAGCACAGCTAATAAAAGTCATGCTATTGTGATCCATTCCTGAGGGAAGAAAAGTTACAAAGACTTCTGGTTGCTTTCCATCTGAGTTGCTGTCTGATCTCAGTAGCCAGTAAATGTCTGAAGCTCAATGCTTAATACTCGTTTTCAGGAAGGTGGCGGGAAAGGGGACTCTGTTGCGTTATCTAAAATTAAAAAAATACTTTAAATAAAATTTAAGCTGGTCGATTACCATAACAATTTAGGAGAAAGCTGATTTCTTGTTTCATCGCATTGGCAGTCATAATAAAACTTTCCAGCAACTTGGTTCAGGGAAGGAATAGATTTTCCCAGCATGCTTATATACATAAATCCAGGCACAGCCGACTGTAGCGCTTATGTGACCCTCTAAGCTCAAATTACATCTGGCACCGTCCCTCTATATGCTTTTCCGCTAATGCGATTCATGAGCCACTTTCCTCCAGCTCAAAGAGAGAGAGAGAGAGAGAGAGCTTGACCACACCAAATCTCACACTACTTATGATATTGCTATAGCACAAAAAAGAAACTTCAGCATTGTCTCCAGAAGCCTGGCTGAATCACTAAGAGACCCCTTTCCCCACCTGGCACTTTGGCATCCCCTCCCTGAAAAAAACAAAAAATAAATAAATAATAAGGAATTAAATAAAAGCCTTTCATAATATTACATTTTTTTGAGGGGGGGGGGCATTCTCTAGCTGATGTGTGGATGTGTTTTTTACAGCAATCAAACTCAGTTCTTGTCAGATGTTTGAGGCACTTAACATGGAAGTGGTCCAGCCAGGTCATTAATTGTTGTTAATTGCTGTTAACAGTTGGATCTGTTCTGTTCATAACAACTATATTTTTGGGGGGATCTTCTCTATAACAGAGGCCAGACATTTCAATCTGGAACAGAAGTTTGGTGTACTGCTGAGTATTATCTCTTCACTGCAGCTTAGGGAAAGATCACTCCCACCCCACACACAAACACCTGGTGAGAAATAAATTGTAAGAAGAGATAACAGATCAATGAGGGTTGAGGCTCTGACAGCAAGGGACAGTTTGTCTTATTTCCAGCCACCCTCCAGCAGTCAAGAGTCGTCACCACCCAGGGCTGTGCTGGGCTTATCCTGCCTCTCAGCCTTCTCCACACCACATCTTCTTCCTCAACACTGCATCTCTCTTTTTCTTTCTGTCACTATCTCCCTCACTCTCTTTTCTCCACCGGCACTGTTTTCTTCTTCTTTCTCGCTTAACCTCTGTGTCCCTCTCCATTTCCGTCTCGTTCTCCCCCCTTACAGAGGACAATCTCAATCTCCTCTCTTCCCATCCACCTCTCACTCTCTCCCTTTCTGTCTCAATCTCCTCTCTTCCCATCCACCTCTCACTCTCTCCCTTTCTGTCTCAATCTCCTCTCTTCCCATCCACCTCTCACTCTCTCCCTTTCTGTCTCAATCTCCTCTCTTCCCATCCACCTCTCACTCTCTCCCTTTCTGTCTCAAT